>CM056057.1:162147179-162370715 GCA_029574335.1 Rana kukunoris
GTCATTAATCAGCAGCTGGAAGGATGCATAGAACATATAGGTGGTAGATGAATGGAAGAGGCAGTGACAGGGGAGGAGACTGAGCACTGACAGTTGCGCCTTGCAGAGGGTGGACCCAGCTCCCCTGCATCCCACTGGGCTTGTGCTAACTGATTGAGAGAAACAGTCTGCATCACTGCAGCAGAGCCCACTGCAGACAGCCAGGCTCAGGGAGGATCAGGAGCAAAGAAAGAGCCATTTCATTGCAAGGAGGGGGAATGAAGCAGCAGCTTGTGCTACAGATCTTCCAGCTGGTAGGATTTTCATCTTCCTTTACAGCCTGAATCCATTCTTTGGGAGGGTGGTGAGGGGGGGGGGGGGTCACCCAACAACCATTGCTCCTGGGTTGCATCAGGTATGAGGTCCCCCCATCCGTGAGATCCAGGACCTTCCATCATCCTGCTCACCCACCGTGCCCACCAGGGAAGACAATCAGCCCAGCTAATAAGCCTGGACCCTTTCCAAAGAAGCATTACAACACCGCAATCTATTTTCTTTCCCATTTTTTTTTTCCCTTCCAGATTTTGGATTGGATTATTGCAAGATGACAGGGGTCTACGTTCTAATCCGAACAGGGTGATTAATGCTTTTTGTATCCAGCCGTGCCCCCCTGGCGGAGGTGATCGCTATGGATTGCACGCTTATTTGAATGTAAATCTGGAGCTTTGGGGGGTGGGGGGGATGTATTGTGTTTGCTGGAGCTATATAGAGAGTACAGCAGAGAGAGAAAGAGAGAGAAGAAAGAGGAGGAGGAAGAGGGGGTGTATGCTGGCTGCATCTACTCTGCCTTTCAGATAACCTTTGGAGAATGTGGCCTTCCAAAATCCACCAACAGCCCTAGACAGAAGGCAAGGGGGTGTGGGCAATTCGCTGGGATCCGCCAGCACATAAGGTGTCTTCTTTTTTGTCTTTCGAAAAGGGTAAAAGGCGACAAGCTAAGCGCAGTTGCCCATAGAAACCGATCGGCGCTCATCTCTCCATCCTTTCCATCTTCCCCCTAAAACCGCTAAGACCTAAATCAAGTTGGGTGAGGATTCTGCACTTGATAGCCCTTTGCGCTACCTTGCAGAGATGCTGGCACATACAAGAAGGAGGTGTGTGCGTTGTGTGGGTGCGGGCACGCGTGCGGTTGTGATTGAAATCCCCCCCCGTTAGCTGAGCAGATGGTAAATATTGGTGCTTTTGGCTCACGCCAACAAATGTTGCTTTATAACTCAACGAGACATTTTAAATATTTAATTGTCGTAATTATTTGCAGTTCATTTTGTTTACGACCCCTTGCCTGCTTGGAAGCCCAGACCGAAGGTAGAATGTAGGTGAATATATTGAAGAATGTTTATTGACTGATGTAGGTGGTTGGAAGGGTCAAGGATGTTGTCATGGTCTGATGGCCCTAGTGGTCCAGATAACATTTCTACATCTATTTGGCTTCACAGACAAATCCTTTATCTCACCATGTAGTCAAAAAGGAGGGTTTCCACCTCTGTTTTTGTTTTTTTGCTTTTACATTCTTTATAATTATTATATATCTATTTGTAGACAAATCCTTTATCTCACCATGTAGTTAAAAAGGTGGTTTTCCGCCTCTGTTTTGTTTTTTGTTTTGTTTGGTTTTTGCTTTTACATTTTTAATAATTATTATTAATTATATATATCTATTTGTAGACAAATCCTTTCTCTCACCACCTAGTCAAAAAGGTGGTTTTCCACCTTTGTTTTGTTTTTGTTTTTTTGCTGTTTTCTTTTACATTCTTTATAATTATATATATATCTATTTGTAGACAAATCCTTTATCTCACCATGTAGTTAAAAAGGTGGTTTTCCGCCTCTGTTTTGTTTTTTGTTTTGTTTGGTTTTTGCTTTTACATTCTTAATAATTATTATTAATTATATATATCTATTTGTAGACAAATCCTTTCTCTCACCACCTAGTCAAAAAGGTGGTTTTCCACCTTTGTTTTGTTTTTGTTTTTTTGCTGTTTTCTTTTACATTCTTTATAATTATATATATATATCTATTTGTAGACAAATCCTTTATCTCGCCACAAAGACAAAAAGGTGGCTTTCCACCTCTTTTTTTTGCTGTTTTCTTTTACATTCTTTATAATTATTATATATCTATTTGTATTAGTTTGCAAGCCGACCTCGTGTATGTATTTGATTCCACGTATAGCGCAGGTGATGCACGTCAAGATATGAATTTATTAGCCATGTGAACGGCATTATCTCCTAATACTGGGCCCATACCATACACATCATGTTATGGATTGGTTGTGTTGGTGCCTTCGTGTTTCTATTAGTCCAATGGGATAGTAGTATGATAGTAAGTACTAAGCTGCAGCAGCCAATGAGAGTCTTGTTTTTACTAGCTGACTCATGTTAGCTGCTTGCTAATTGGGAGCTCTCATTGACTATAGCCTTGATCTCAGTTACTTATTTGCAAACCATTAATGTGTAAACTGGGCAAAGTGGAGAAGTAAAGCCGGCCATACACATGTAGATTTCCTTGTTTAGCCCCCCAGGCTGAACGAGCGAAATTGATTGATTCCTCCATCCACACTAAGGCCTGGTACACACAATGGGAGTTATTTACGAAAAGCAAATCCACTTTGCACTACAAGTGCACTGCAAGTGAACAGTACTGACAGTGAATTTTTAATATGATCACTGCTTTGATGAAGGCTTCTTAGCCGAAACGCGTCAACGTATAGCCTGTAACTGTGTACCCATGTAACCAATAAAGGACTTTTTTTCAAGAGAATCCGAGTTGCCAGCTCTTTTTGATTCAAGCATATTTTAATACTAATCACTGTATTCGTGTCACTGGTCCCCAAAAAATGTATGTATTTTTCCCCCACAAATAGAGCTTTCTGTTGGTGGTATTTGATCACCTCTGCGTTTTTTATTTTTTTGCGTTATAAACAAAAAAAGGCAGCAAATTAAAAAAATAAATGTTTTACTTTCTGCTAAAAACATATCCAATACAAAAATTTAAACAATCAAATTTCTTCATCAATTTACTCCAATATGTGTTCTGCTACATATTTTTGGTAAAAAAATGCCAATAAGCGTATATTGATTGGTTTACGCAAAAGTCATAGCGTCTACAAACTACGGGATACATTTATGTCATTTTAGAAACGGTGGCAATCAGCGACTTATAGCAGGACTGTGATATTGCGGCAGACAAATTCGAACGCTAAATGACATTTTATCTGGTTACAGCGTCGCACGACTGCACAATTGCCAGTTAAGGTAACGCAGTGCCGCATCGCAAAAAATGGCCTGATCATAAAGGGGGTAAACCTTCCAGAGGCCAAGTAGTTAATCAGTAACGTTTTCTTCTGAAAATACAATACATGACATCACTTCCAAAGTTGTATTCTGTCGTATGAGAATTTTCGCAAGTTGAGTAACCTCTTCATTTTCGATATGGACATATGGAGATTAGCACGCGGAGAAAAACGGACGATCATTAATTCAATATTCTCATCATGTGTACGAGGCTTTAAAGGTTTGTTTTTAATTTTCTAAATAGGTTCCTTTAAGCTTGGCTCACTTACCTTTTCCTTCGATTTCCCTTTTTTTTCTTTGTCTGAATATCTCACTTCCTGTTTCTCCTCAGTAAGCTTTCCCCCCATCATCAGCTGGGGGTTAGTCAGCCAGAACAGCTTACTGAGGAGGAACAGGAAGTGAGAAATTCAGACAAAAAAAACATTTAGAAGGGAAGTTGAAGGAAAAGGTAAGTGAACCAACAATGCACTAGATTAAAGGAATTTAGAAAATTTAGAAAATAAAGAACCTTTACAACCCCTAACAGCATTGATACAGGAAATCCCCGCTGCCAGATATTGTATGCAACAGCCACTGCTCCAGCAGCTGCTGAACACCCAGACAGCGCCTGCATTTGATTGGATGCAGGTACTGTTTTGATGAAAATTTTCCTACCGCCTCCTTTGATAAAAGTCAGTCGTAAAATCAAATTTTGTTGAGTGGCAGGGTACCACCCACAGCTTGAGCTGGAAATTCAAACCGTATGTGACCACATTAAGTTGTAAAGAATAATAACACTTAAAGCAGAGGTGGCAAACACAAGGCCCGCGGGCCGAATGCGGCCCTCCAGGCCATTTCATGCGGCCCTCGCACCTCTCCAGTCATCCTCCAGACCCTTACATTCTGCTTTCAAGCAATGCATTCAACTTCTTCCCAGCAGCAGCATAAGGTAATGGGGGTGAACTGTGATGTTAGGGAGAGGGGGGACACAACTTCTGATGGTGGGGGCACTCTTGACATCTAATGTAAAGGGGAGGGGATGCGCTGGATATCTAATCTTACAGATACAACCGGCCCTTTTGAGGGCAACCATAATGCTGATGCGGCCCTTGATGAAATTGAGTTTGACACCCCTGACTTAAAGGATATGTACACTGTCTCCCTCCCCTACAACCTGAAGTACCTACCCACCCCTGCCCCAGATACTGTACATGCTTACCATTATCCTACAATGTTTACATCCTGCTGATAAAAGTCTCTTTTGCGTTTTACGTCTGTGTGGCCGTCTCCCGAGGCAGGGGACACTTGAGAGATGGCAATATAGATGTCTATGAGGACTTAGGTCGCAGGTGCAGCCAGCGGGAAAGAGATTTAGGCTGCAGGATGTAAACAGCATAGTGAACCGTGACTGGAAGATTCAGGTAAGTATAAAAGGATGTGGAAAGAGTGTTACTTAATGCCAGGGAAAGGGATGAGTAGACTGGCAGCATAAATATACTTTTTCAGGAAGTTTATCAGGCTGAGTTCACATATATGCGAATTGGACGCATTTTTAAACGCATTTAATTCGCATAACATGTGAATGTGACCAGCTCTCAATGGAGCCAATTCACACATGTCCAGGTCAGCCGTGTTGTGATTTTGAAAAAGAGTCTTGTGCGTTTTTTGGGTTCGGTTCAGGCGCAAATTTAGGCAAAATTCGCACCTGAGTCACACCTGAACCAGTGAACAGAAACACACCTGTCTTCGGACTGCAAATCGCATCCGGACATGTGTGAACCTAGCCTTACTCTTTAAAGCAGTTCAGAGTTATTTCTCTGACAGAACTTGTCAGGTAGGTAGGTTTAGTTTATTTGCTGAGCTCTCCTTTTACAAATGGCATTTAGACCCCTTTCACACTGGGGCCGCGGCCACGTTGGCGCTAAAGCGACACTCGTCTCATCGGTGCTTTAGCGATGTTCAAGCGTTGTTTTTTTCGGCCGCTAGCGGGGCGCCTTAAACCCAGAGAAGGGGTTCAAAATGCCCGCGTTTCGGTATTTCCGAAGTGCTTTTCAGGCGCTTTGGAAGCACTGCCCATTCATTTCAATGGGCAGGACGTTTTGGGAGTGCTAAATACAACCCTCCCAAACCGCCCTAAAGATGCTGCTTGCAGGACTTTTCCTAGCGTCCCGCAAGAGCACCGCCCAGTGTTAAAAGTCACACTGAAATGAATGGGAGGCGGTTTTCAGGCGGTTTTTTAGCGCTTAAACGCCTGTAAACCACCTGTGAAAGGAGACTTACTTTGCTCACAGATTTTACCAGACTAGCTTGTTCAGCAGGATAGTCTTTACTGGCTATTCCCAACCAGGGTTCCTTCTGAGGCTGGGCTCTGATGAAGAAGCTTAGTGCTTCGAAACGCGTCAGCCGTCAGTGACCCTCATCACATCCTCCATGACCATTCGGAGTGCGGTTTGGGTTCTACATACTGCAGCCATTAATGGAATTACTTTTTTACTGCGAACCTTTCTACTACAATTGTGAGTAGGTTTTATATTGTATTTCATTAAAATGTATCTAAACGGTATAAACACTAGGCTGGTGCGCCCTTGTTTTCTTTTTGTTTCCTTCTGAGGTTGCAAGAGGTTCCTTAAACTGTGGCTGATTGACCTCACGTTTGATGGTGCATGCATAGTTCCAGGGCCAATGTCACTTGAAGAGCCAACACCAATTTATTTAGATGTCTACAAATCCTCATACACACTACTAGTTATTTTTTTCATTCAATCTAGTAGGGCTAAATGAAAAAAAAAAAATTGACACTCAAGAGGAGCTGCTGTACTAACTATGCAAAGTTAGTACAGTGCGCTCCCCTGCTGTTCTATTGTGTTCTGACAGGTGGACAGCCAGAACACTCCAATCAGCATTCTCAGCCATTGGCTGAAAGCTCTGAACATTAGGCGATCAGCAGACGTTTTTTGGTCATGGTCTTTCGACAGAAGCTTCTGTCGGACCGGCTGCAGTACCGTCTGACATTTGGCCTGTGGGTACTACAATTAAAGTGATATTAAAGTCTCATTTATTTTTGTTTAAAAAAATTTAATAAAAATCGCAATATGGATATATGGAAAGAACCTGCACTCTGGAATCCATCCAAATTCTTTATTCGATAATTATAAGTACAGAGTAACTGCTAACATGCCTCGTTCACAGCATGCTGAAACATGTTAGCAGTGCGGGTTCTTTCCATATATCCATATTCCGAGTTTGTTATGAGTGGGAGGTCATCTGAACCTGGCACCTGGAGAGATGGTACCAGTAAGCAACACGCATATTTTGAGGTTTTCACTGCTCCATGTACCTCTATGGAGTGATGGATGTCAGCGGTGACATGTCCGCTGACATTCGATCTGCTCCGATTCGCTAAATGCAGACCGATGGAAACCCTATTTGCCATCCGTCTGGCGGATTGGATGAAAACGGACAGGCGGTCCATTTTCCTCCAATCCCCCATAGAGGAGAGCAGAGATCTGACAGGTCTGTCCTTGCACAGTGATCAGTGACGGACCTGTCATCTGCCGGCTCAGCTGGGATCCCTGCTGAACAAGCAGAGTCCATCAAAACGGACATGTCTGTGTGAAAGAGCCCTTAGAGCGGGGGCAACCCTGTGTGTACATTAGAAATAACAAACATGTTATACTTACCTGCATGCTTTGAAATCCATCCGGTGGAATCTGTCCGCCCGACATGTCTGCTGGTTAGTACACTTACCAGCAGACATGTCGTCCCCCACCGCCGCCGCGCCGCCGCCGAATGGATTCGTCGCATGCGCGGAAGTGTTTAACTTCCTGGTGCGGTGACGTGGTGGTGACGTGGCGGCGTCAACGTCACCGCCGCGTCACCGCGCTGTCCGGCGGCGTGGAATTTGATCCGATGGTGTGTACACGCCATCGGATCAAACTCCCGATCGGACATATCCGATGGAAATGGTCCGCGGACCGTTTTCATCGGATATGTCCGATCGTGTGTACGAGGCCTAAGACTTTAGGTACCTTTTTTTTTTTTTGATGCAGCTGGACTATTTTTAGCTGACTTAAAGGAGTTGTAAAGGATTTTTTTTTTTTTCTAAATAGGTTCCTTTAAGCTAGTGCATTGTTTGTTCACTTACCTTTTCCTTTGATTTTCCTTCTAAAAGTTTTTTTTCTTTGTCTGAATTTCTCACTTCCTGTTTCTCCTCAGTAAGCTTGCCCCTGTCATCCATGGGGGTTAGTCAGCGAGAACGGCTTACTGAGGAGGAACAGGAAGTGAGAAATTCAGACAAAGAAAAAAAAACATTTAGAAGGGAAATCGAAGGAAAAGGTAAGTGAACCAACAATGCACTAGCTTAAAGGAACCTATTTAGAAAATAAAAAACAAACCTTTACAACCCCTTTAAACTCGATGTTCAATTTTGAACTTCTCTCTAAAATGAACCTTCTGCTACTTACCAACTAATCGTTCAGTTGTGGTTCAAGCACAATGGTCTTCAATAACTCGATCACCCAGATCAAAAGAGGAAGTTCTCAAATATGAGAGTTGAACAACAGATGAGAGTACCACAAAACTGCGGAAATGTCTTCACCCAAGGAGTGGGTGGTTCATGCAGCTTCCTCTTAGATAAGGTGATAACGATATGGGGCAATGTTGGGTCAATTATTGGACTAGCATTTCAGCACTGGAGTGATCCCTTAGAACAGTGGTCTCCAAACTGAGGCCCAGGGGCCAGATGCGGCCCTGTGCTTGCTTTGATCAGGCCCTTGGTACACTATTTTCAAACACTAATACCAACAATGGGACATAATACGACCCACTGACACCAATGATGGGGCACAATTCCTCCCAATGAGAAATACCCAAATATTATATATATATATTTTTAGCAGACACCCTAGGGAATAAAGTGACGGTCATTGCAACTTATTATCTTGCACACTATTTGCGCAATATATATATATGGGGGCAGAGCTTTTTTTCTCGGAAAATAGGTGCAGGAACCCAACCACGATCCCATTCAGATTTCACAAACAGTAGAAGGGTTTTAAAGGGTGCAGAGTTCAGGGGGTTACACACAGAGTGCAGAGCTATCACTTGTAAACACAAAAACCAGACTTCTGTGTTTAAAATTGATTGTGGTGAGCAGGCACCAAAGGGTCTGAGCCAGAGGTGGTGGAACTGAGTTCCCCCAAGTTCCCCCTGAAAAAAAGCCCTGTATGGGGGGAAAAAACTGTTTCATGAATTAAAAAATAACAAAACAGTAAAGTTAGCCCTTTTTTTTTGGTATAATGTGAAAGATGATGTTACACAGAGTAAAAAGATACCTAACTTGTCACGCTTTAAAATTACGCACACTCATGGAATGGCACAAAACTTTGGTACTTAAAAATCTCCATAGGCGACGCCTTATTTTAATTTTTTTTTTACAGGTTACCAGTTTAGAGTTACAGAGGAGGTATAGTGCTAGAATTATTGCTCTCACTCTAATGCACGCGGCGATACCTCACATGTGTGGTGTGAACGGCGTTTACATATGTTGGACGGGTTTACGTGCGCATTCGCCTCTGAGCGCGAGCTACTGGAGACAGGGGCGTTTAAAAAAAAAATTTTTTTTTTTTTTTTACTTAATTTTTTTTATTGTTACACTTTAAAAAAAAAAAAATTGATCACTTTTATTCCTATTACAATGAATATAAACATCCTTTGTAATAGGAATAGTGTGTGACAGATTCTCTTTATGGAGAGAGACGGGGTCAATAAGATTGGGAAAAAAATGTCACCGATCTCATGCTTTCAGCTGCGATTGCAGCTTTGTTTTCTTCTGGGTACCCAGGCATGATGTCATAACGTCGCGCCCGGGCCTCCGACGGTCATAGAGATAACTGGTGACCATCTGGTCACCGTAAATCTTTATCCTCCTCATCCGGCGGCGGCCGATTCATTCTCTGGGCTTCCAATGGCACAAAAGAGCCCAGAGAAGCACCGGATTGTGGCGGAACTGCCGCTATGATCATTCTTATGGTGCGCAGAATCGCCGCCTGAAAAGAAGGATATCTGAATGATGCCTGTAGCTGCAGGCATCATTCAGATATCCCCCCTAAAGTCCAGGACGTCATATGATGTCCTACGTTAAATATGACTTTTGAGTGCAACAACTCTTTGGCCCCTTTCCCACTGGTCCACTATGTTGAAGAATGGATGTAAACCCACTCTCATCCTTTTTAAACTACTGCCATAGTGCTGATCTTTAAGGATATAGATGCCTCCTGCATGTATCTTTACCTGTCAAATGTCTCCCCTCTGTCTGTTATAAGAACTACAGATTCTGTGGGTGGATCTGTTGTCTGGAGCTCGGTGGGTGGAGTCGTGATGTCAGTAGACTCCCCGCCCACCTCTACACTCCCCTTGTCAACATGCATTTTCTCCTATGTATTTCTTACACTGCATTCTGCTATGATCACTAACATCCAGTCAAAAGTAACCATACGACTTCAGAAAAGGAGTGGGAATTAAAATAATAATAATAATAATAATAATAAAAAATAATAATACTAAGGCTAGTGCATGAGATATGTAAATAACCTGTCACTCACAGCAAGGGGGCGGAACGGACTAAGGTTTTTCTCTGTAAGTCCGTTTTATTTCACTGAACAATAAAAGAGGATTGCTCAGAGCTGGATTAACTCTGTGTGGCAAGACTGGTCACAGATGATAGGAAATCTTATACTGTACATTGTGACTTTAAAAAAATTAATGAAACATTTCGGGTTTACATCCACTTGAATCATTTTGAATGGGCTGCCAAGGCTCCACATTGCGGGTTTTAAAGCACCTGCAGGATTTTTGCCAAGGCAACACTGCAATGTTAGTGCACATCCTTACTCCTTGTGTCTTAATCTCCTTAAAAGGCATTCCAAAAGGGTATTTCCCAGGCTCGTGTAGTCATAACTTCCTGTAATTACGTGTTATCATGACTAAACGTGTTTTTATTGTTAAAAAATGACCAGTCACTATCACAGGGAATGATATATATTTTATTTTTGGGAAGTGTTAAATCAGCCCCTCTCTCCTCTCCCTCCTCCTGTTCCCGGCAGATCACCATTGCCTATTGTTCCTCCATTGTGCTATTGTCTCCGTATAGGCTGCTGGATGTGTAGGCTGTCAGGAATATGTTTTCAATACACGCGGTACGATTCCAATGACCGTGCGATATTGTAGGATCTCACAACATTTTAAAAGACTAGAACTGACATTTTAAATCTTTTTAATCAATTTCCTTTTTTTTTTCCTTATTTTTATTTTTTTAAAACACAGGTAGCTAAACGCACGTTGATCCACATAGCGTACTGTTTTGCCAGGCTGGGCACGATTTTGAGATATAAGAGGTGTGTCTAAAAAAAAAAGTTCGGTGAATGACGCGATTTCCCAACGGCAACATGGGCCAGGTGCGCGCGCTTGCACGTGGCTGTCGAGAAGCGCTAACTAGCGTGGAATATACGTGACCGTCAGGGTAAACCTGCTACAGGCAGTGGAACGTAGTCAATGTGAGAGGTAGGGTCACAGTGCAATGGAGCAACAGGTTTGGGGAAAAATGGCGACGGAGGCGCATGCAATGTTATTGGAAATGTACGCGATGAGCAGAAAATGTGTTTATAACGGGTTCAAATGCTTTCACAATGAGAAGGAAATGACTAAGGATGAGCCACGTTCTGATCAGCAGCCGACAAACAGGACCCCAGACATGATCGAGCGATTGCAACAAACGCTGGCACGAGATCTGCGACTGGCTCTACGATTGACAGCGGAGGAATTGGGCATTAGCAATGGCACGGTGATCCGTGAAGATATGGGTAAGCGGAAGATCTGTTCCCGGTTTGTGCCACACAAGAAAACAAAATGGATGGAAACCTCTGGAGACTTCATTACCACGTGTGACCAGGATCCATCCTTACTGGAAACCATCATTACAGGGGGTGAGAAATGGTGCTACTAGTTTGATCTGGAGTCCAAGCGGCAATCAATGGAATGGCGATCACTGTCGACCCTGCGACCCTGCTGACTTCTTTCTTATTACCCGTCTGAAGAGCGTCAACGTTTTGTGGATGTGGCGGCAATCCAAGGTTGTGTGCCAGCGGTTCTGCCATCGATTCCTGACAATTTCCAGAAGCTTTATGAACGTTGCCAAAAGTGTGTTGTGAAGGATGGCGATTATTTTAAAGGTAATTTGTATGTATCTCCTGTTTTGTTTGTTTTTTGATACCATTCACCGAACGTTTTAGACACACCTCATATATGGGTTTGTATGCAGGGTTTTTTTCAGCGGGAACGCAGAGGAACGTGGTTTTCGTCACCTTCAACACTGAGTGGGGTGTTCTGGAGGGTCTGCCGGTGCTGGATACATGAGGATCTATGGGGGGATCCATTGTTGCAGAGGGTCTATTGTTGCTGGGGAATGTTATTGTTGCTGGAGGGGTCTTAGGTGGCTAGGGGGGTCAATTGTTGCTGGTAGAAATCTACTATTGAGAGAGGGGTCCATTGTTGCTGGCTGCTGAAGGGTCTATTGATGCTGGAGTTCTACTGTATTGTTGCTGGTGATCTGTTTTTGTTGGGGGTATTTTGTTACAGGGGTTCTGTTGTTACCAGGAGAATCAATTGTTACTAAGTGGGTATTTTGTATATTGCTCCTCTTGTTATCCATAATAAAGTCCATATAAATGTTCTATATTCTCTTAAAGGGGCAGAACTGGGAGGTGGAACAAAAAATGGTGTGCTCAGTGGTGGGTGAGGGGTAGAGATCGGGGGTGACTCCTTATGCCACTACTTTGTCATGACGGAAGTAGGAGCTGATGGATGGAGCTATAGCGTGCAATGGAGATCAGGCATTCAATACACCATGTTGGATGTTGAATATTTTTTTCAACAAGAGAGCGAAGATTCGACAGGGTCTGTTTTCTTTTTATCATCAATTAATATTTTTCTGTATTCTTTGCTCTTACACAGTAACCTGGGAGCAGTCAATCTTGCTAATCACATACACTATATTGCCAAAAGTATTGGGACACCTGTTTTTACACACACACACAATGGAACTCCAGTCCTAGTCTGTACGGTTCAATATGGAGTAGGCCCACCCTTTGCTGCTATAACAGCTTCAACTCAAGTTTTTTACTTAACCTTTTTTTTATCACATAGGGGATGTAATGATGTAATGATTTTTAGGTGACAGGTTCTCTGTATTGAGATATAAAAGACCCTACATGTCTCCCCTGTACTCCACCGAATGCTTTGCATTGCAGATCACATTGCAAAGCATACTTTCTCAGCAAAGCGAGCTGGGGACACCGAGAACTTTACCCGGGAGTGATGTCAGAGAAGTCACTTTCTGGGTCACATGAAGAAGGGGAGGAGAGCAGACATGTGTCGGCTCTTCTCCTTCCCCTTTACCCACTGGCACCTGCCATGGAGATCCACCGATGGGCAAGCGGAGCCCGGTAAGCATGGCAGGGAATGGCGGGGGGCACTGGTAGCGGGGGGGGGGGGTGTGAGTGACCAGGCGGCAGCGGAGCCTGGTTAGCACAGAAGGGGGCGTGGCAGGGGTTGGGTGACCATGTGTCCCGGATTGCCTGGAACAGTCCCGCATTTTGCAGGTCTGTCCCGGGCACATTCATTCCAGGACAATACAGTGTCCCAGAATGAAACGGACACAGACACTTCCCCAGGCTAATTTAATGCCCCTAAAAAAGTTTACTCACAGACAGTACTTGTCCTGGCCGGGAATGCCTGGATCTCCACCCCCTTATTGTGATTGGAGAGATCATAAATCCTGCCTCTTGTGTCCAATCACTGTGCTCTGATTCATTACAGCACAAGCTGATTTTTGGGAAGGGAGGGTGTCCCTGAATGGTAGTTTGGAAATGCGGTCACCCTAGGCAGGGGGGGATGTCAGTACCGGGGGTGTGTGAGTGATCAGATGGCAGCGGAGCCAGGTTAGCACGGCCCGGGGGAGTTCCGGTACCGTGGGGTGTGTGAGTGATCAAGCGGCAGTGGAGCCTGGTTAGCACGGCAGGGCACGGCAGGGGGGGCGCTGGTACTGGGGGGTGTGTGAGTGATCGGGCGGCAGTGGAGCCTGGTTAGCACAGCAGGGCATGGCAGGGGGGGCGCTGGTACCGGGGGGTGTGTGAGTGATTGGGCAGCAGTGGAGCCTGGTTAGCACAGCAGGGAGTGGCAGGGGGGGCGCTGGTACCGGGGGGTTTGTGAGTGAACAGGCAGCAGCAGAGCCCCGGAATGCTATGCTCTTACAGGCAGGAGTACACCTGTTAGTTGCACACACAATCCTGGTGACTGCAGCCGCTGGATTGTGTGTGATACCCACCGTCGTTACGACATACACACCTGGTGGCGAAAGGGTTAAGGGGGCGTGACAGGGGGTGTGTCCTATGCTTACATACTTTTGCTAATAGGTGTCCCTCATTTCCATCTCAAAAAGTTGGGAGGCATGTAGCAGCTGGGATGCCATTAAAGTGCACCCTACATGGGCAGAGCCCAGTTTTCGTTTCAGATACAGACAGCCATACCTCCCAATTTTCTGAGATGGGAATGAAGGACACCTATCAGCAAAAGTATGTAGGCATAGGACACACCCCTTGCCACTCCCCCTTAAAGGAGAATTGTACAAAAAAAAACAAGATTGGTTAAACCCACAAGTGCTTTTTTTACCACTACTATTATTCTTTATATTGGCTTTTGGAATTTACAAATGCAGCCATTTGGAAATCAGATGAAACGTTCCAAACACTTTTTGATAGATAAAAAGTGCATTTTATATACATCTATATGGATCAGACCAAAATTAGGGACAAATGAGGAGGAATGAGGGACAGAGGGACATTGCTCTAAATCAGGAACAGTCCCTCGAAATCAGGGACAGTTGGGATCTATGGACAGCTACCTAAAATATTGAAATGCTTTACATACTCCTCCCATAATAATAACTATTTGTCTATAATGATTGTATTGGGTAATTGTTGGCAGCTGTCCTTGGGAAGTAGCCGTTTATGAATAATATGGTGTAATAACATGTAATTATTGTGTGTGGCGGGTGCCAGTGGAAGTCACACTGTACTGTAGCGGGTACATCATGTTTAAAGTTGAACGCCTGGAATGAAAGCCCAACTCCAGGAAAATGGCAAAGGATCTCTTGCAGTGAGGCTGCTCCCACACTACAAGGGTTAATAGCTTGTTTTGTCTAGGGGAGAGGAGAAATGGAGAGATCTGATGACGCCGACATTAGTATTAATCACAGGCAAATTAGGCGGCCACGTGGCACTTGTGAGTGCGAGGCCTTAGGCGACCGACTAATTTACCTAATTAGAGAGCCACCTCTGATTACCTGATCCTCCGCTTCCCGATTAGTGGACTGTCCTTCAATGTCATCAAGTCCAATGCAGGGCTGTGAACTCTGTTTTGGTCTTGATGATATCAGGGCCATAGACAGCTGGTGTGTGGAGGGGGGGGGGGGGAGCTGTGGGCACCTAGCTAGCTGTGGGCAAGAGAGGAAGATCCGGTAAGTAAATCCTGTTTTGGAACCTAATGGGTTAATCCTCTACATTGTGTAAAAAGGCTGTTTGATCCTGCCAGGCCCGGAACAAGGGGGGGCAGGAGGGAAGGCTGCCCTGGGCCCTGTGTTATCATGTGAGGTGGTGCTGGGGCACCACAAGGAGATTGGAGGAGGGTATTTGTGTTGGAAGGGGGAGCAGGGGTAAGTATTATTTGAAGAAATTGGGGGGGGGGTGCTAAAAGTGTTGATTTGAGGGATTTGTGTTGAGAAGGGGGATGGGGGAGGAAGATTTGTTCTAGGAGGGGGGGTTGAGAGGGAATTGTGCTGGGAGGGGGATTTGAAATGGGGGGGTGTGTACTAGGAGGGAAGATTTTAGGTTGGAGGGGGCATTTGAACTGGGGGATGGGGAGGGGCAAAAATTTGTGGTGGGATTTCAGTGGGAGGGGCAAATTTGTACTGGGAGGAGGGCCACTTTATGCTTAGGGGGTAAGTATGTGGATTAGTGTTCAGTGTTTTTTTGGGGGGATTATTGCCGACAAATAATGCTCATACATCTTAGGGGGGGGGGCGCAGTTTGGCAAGTTTGCCCCAGGCTCTAGATAACCTTGTTCTGGCACTGGATCCTGCCTTCTCTGATCTTTACCTTTTTCCACTGTCTCCAACTCATCCAAATACAGTGGAACCTTGGTTTAAGAGTAACTTGGTTTGAGAGCGTTTTGATTTGCAAGCAACTTTATTTATTTTTTTATTCTGAATTGGTTTGCGAGTGTTGACTCGCATAACAAGCAGAATTCAAGCTAAATAGGCCTGCAGTACCTCATTTGGCCTGAGATACGGGGGCGCAGGAGCCGAGAAAAGCTGAGTATTGGCCTGCAGTACCTCATTTGGCCTGAGGTACGGGGGCGCAGGAGCCACGCCAAAGTGTCCTCGGGCCTTTTCGGCCTTTTTCGGCGCTCTCTGGCGCCCCCCACCGCATTCGGTATTGTATCCCATTGAGGTCAATGAGGAACAAATTATTTTTGTTTCCATTGTCTTCGATGGGAAAACTCGCTTTGATATGCGAGTACTTTGGATTATGAGCGTACTCCTGGAATGGGGTATGCTCATAATCCGTGGTTCAACAGTATTATAAATGGAGGGAGTTTTGTGGTTATTGCGAGACAGTTGTTTTTTTTTTCTTGGAAGAGTGTATGTGATCAGCACAGGGCCAATCAGCACTCAGAGGAGAATGAAAACTCCTACAAGCTTTAACCAGACACTGATAGGAGTCACAAGAATGCTGTAACTGCTGGTGAGAATATTTATTTAGCAGTTTATATTTACTAAAATAATTGCATTTCCAAGTTCTGTGTAGACCAGATATAGCGAGTACAGGCTCCTGGGTTTAGTAACAGTTTAACGCTTTCCCACCGAGTGTAAGCATATATGCGTCCTCGGCTTTCAGGGGTTATACCGGGGATGATGTCTGCAGCTGCAGGCATCATCCCGGTACCGTTCTTTAGAGCCGGTGATTGGCTATCCAGGCATAATAACCGATGCAGCAAAAAGCCGATCGGTTGTTATGCCGGAGGAGCGGGAGGGGACATCCCCCCTCTCGCAGCTCTGACTTGGCCTCCCGTCCGACCGGGAGACCCGATACGGCACCTCCAGTGTCTAGGCGCAGACTGAAACTAACCGGCTTTGATTCAGTCTTCGCAATGTAGACACGGAATCGGCGTCATGACGTCACTTCTGGGCCAAAGGCGCCAGATTTAAAAAAGTACTCAGTATTCAGATTTTTTTTTAAAGCGCCCCCCTCCCCACGAGCTCGCGCAACAAAGAAAACGCATACGGAAGTCGCACCGGCATATGAAAACGGTGTTCAAATCACACATGTGAGGTATCGCCGCGATCGTCAGAGCAAGAGTAATAATTCTACCACTGGACCTCCTCTGTAACTTTAACCTGGTAACCGTAAAAAAAGTTTAAAGCTTCGCCTATGGAGATTTTTAGGTACCGTAGTTTGTCGCCATTCCACGAGTGCGTGCAATTATAAAGCGTGACGTGTTTGGTATCTATTTACTCGGCATAACATAATTTTTCACATTATATAAAAAAATTGGTCTAACTTTACTTTTGAATCGTTTTTTTAATTAATGAAAGTACCTTTTTCCCAAAAAGTTGCGTTTAAAACACCACTGGACAAATACTGTGTGACATAAAATATTGCAACAATCGCCATTTTCTTCTCTAGATTCTCTGCTAAGAAAAATGTATATAATGTTTGGGGGTTCTTAGTAATTTTCTAGCAAAAAATACGGCTATTAACTTGTAAACACCAAGGCCCAGATTCACAAAACAATTACGCCTGTCTAACTGGGGTTAGACAGGAGTAATTTCAAATTTTGCGCGCCGTATCACTAGTTTGAATCCTCAAACCATGATACAGCGGCTTCAGGCTTCGATCCGAGAGGCTTACGTCTTCGTAAGCCTTCGGATCTACGCTGCGATATTTTTGCGGCCGCTGGGAGGAATCTGCGTCGTTTTCAGCATCGGGATATGCAAATGACTTTTTACGGCGATCCACGAAGATACGAGTGGTCTTCGCAATCGCTTACGTCATTTTTTTGCTACGTACTGTTAGACCAGCTATTTGCTGGTCTAACGGTGCGTAGCCCATGTTAAGTATGGCCGTCGTTCCCGCGTCGAATTACATTTTTTTTTTTTTACGTAACTCGTTCGGGAATAGGAATGTCCGTAAACGACGCTACTCAAACAACGAATGACGTAACGACGTGATTTCGCGCAATGCACGGCGGGAAATTTCTGAACGCGCAGTTCGATCGCCGCGGGAAAGCGCCTATTTTAAATGCTTCACGCCCCCTACTCGCGTAGATGGCTTGCGCCGGGAGAAATACACTACGCCGCCGTAGTTTACTGGATAAAATCTACCGGGATTCCACGTAGAGCCAGGTAAGAAACGGCGGCGTAGAGTATTTCTGATACTCTACGCGAATCTAATTGTATGTGAATCTGGGCCCAAATGTCAGAAATAGGCTTAGTCATGAAAGGGTTAAATGCAATGAAAACATTCAGACTAGTAAATAAATGCAAAAAAAATACCCTTTCACAGACTTCTTTTTTGGAAATCTTTATATGTTCTTATAGAGTGTTGGTAAACATCTGGACATTTCTTTACTTTTTATACTCCTTTTACGATTCAATCATTGGATGAACTGGAACACTTTTATTGTTTCCACATTTAGGATAAACATTTCAAATAAAAATAGTTGTTAGGCAGAGATAGCAGAATGAAGAATGGCGATGACAGGAAGAGAGGTGTCCCCTGATTGGGAGCAGGTCACCCCCCCCCCCCCGCACTCTGCCACTAACAGACCAGCCGAGCGCCGAGCTGTCCAGTGCGGCATGAGGGAAACTCACGCTGAATATTGAACAATACTAGTGCATGTGTATAAACAATCAGGCAACGTGTTCACCTTACACAGTCGCACTTCCTTTTTCATCTTGTTACGGGAAAAGCACTCAAGTTTCCCACCGTTTTTATAAATAGGGGGAAAAGCCAGCTCCACACAAAACTGATTTCTCAGGATCATCATCGGCAGGGTGAATCAGGTGATTTTAATAGCTTTCCGGGATTCCAGTGGTCAGATATAGCAGAATTCATAGACTGCCCAATCGTTGCGTCACCGGACAGTGTGTTCCCATTGGTCAACATAATGCCTGTCAATTTTTCTTTTTGCATACTAGTCTTATATTGAAAATGAAGAGGTTACCAAAGTTACGAAAATTCTCATGACATAATAAAAATTCGGAAGTGTGTTGTGTGTGTGTATTTGTATTGTATTGTATTTTCAGACGACAATTGTACTGATTAAACAAAAATCATACAATATGAGAACATTTTTTACGCTTGTCCCATTGCATAATATTGCATGAATTGTCGTGATTGGCTCTCGAAAAGATGTGTACTAACGATCAGATTATCGCATGATCATTTTGAAAGTGATATTTTTCGTACAATTTTCTATTTGTGTTAAGAGAGGCTAGACTAGTCATTCAGCTGCCACAGAGTGACATTAGGGGTTATTTACTAAAACTGGTGCACTTAGAATCTGGCGCAGCCGTGCCTAGAAACCAATCAGATTCCAAAATGTATTGTCAAAACTTAAAGGGGTTGTAAAGCCTCATGTTTTTTCATTTTTTACAGGGTAATACAGAATGATCAAATTTAACACCACATCCCAATAAATGAAATATTCCAAAAATTAGAGGGGGGGGGGGGGGAGAGGTGACAAGCCTCGGGACCTTTAGGGTGTTGAAATAGGGAGATTGAGACTCACTGGTACATTATACAAAAGATAAAAAAACACGAGAGCAATTGTACATCCATATCAGAAAATAAGTTGTCCTGTATAGGTATGGTTAAAGGGGTTGTAAAGATTTGTTTTTTATTTTCTAAATAGGTTCCTTTAAGCTAATGCATTGTTGGTTCACTTACCTTTTCCTTCCATTTCCCTTTTAAACGTTTTTTTTTTTCCTTTGTTTTTTTTGTCTGGATTTCTCACTTCCTGTTCCTCCTCAGTAAGCTGTTCTAAATGACTTTCCACCGCTCGAATGATGGTGGAAAGCTTACTGAGGAGAAACAGGAAGTGAGAAATTCAGACAAAGAAAAAAAAAAACATTTAGGGCCAGATTCAGGTAGATCAGAGCATCTTTGCTCTGGAGTAACGCATCTCATTTACGTTACGCTGCAGAAATTTTAGGAGCAAGTGCTGTTATTCATGAAGCACTTGCTCCTAAAGTTGCGGCAGCGTATCGCAAATGAGCCGGCGTAATTCAAATTGGGCGGGTACGGGGCGCGTATTATTTAAAATAAGCGCGATCCCGCGGCGAACGTACTGCGCATGCGTCGAGTGTCAATGCATCCCAGTGCGCATGCTCCAAGTTCTGTCAGTGAACGTCAATGACGTCACATCCCCATTCATGAATGTTTTACGCAAACAACGCGATTTGTTTTTTTTCCGACGCGATGACGACGCCTATACCTAACATAGGATATTCCACTAGGGGGCTGCTTTATCTATACGCCGCGTATCGCTTCCGGAAACGTCGTAAAGTCACTGCGTCGCGCCCGAAAAAGATCGTGAATTGCCGATTTCCACTCATTAACATATTTTTTGAGCGTAAATCGGCGGGAACGCCCCCGGCGCCATTTTTAAGTTGAAGTAACGATGCGATGGCGAAATTCAATTACGCCGATCGCATCGGAACTCCAACCCGGCGTTTCTTGTTTTCTGGTTACAGAAAACAAAAACGCCGGCTTAAAGTGACAGTTAGGCTGGCGGATCCATTGATCCGCCAGCCTAACTCTACCTGAATCTGGCCCTTAGAAGGGAAATGGAAGGAAAAGGTAAGTAAACCAACAATGCACTAGCTTAAAGCAACCTATTTAGAAAATAAAAGATGAACCTTTACAACCCCTTTAACAGACAATACCACTCTTAACATGTTTCGCTTGATAGAGCTTCCTCAGGAGATTTCAGTGGGGCGTTATTCTATGCTATAGACAACAAAAGAAATAGAATAAATACTATGTTGATATTTGGTTAACACAAGAGGTGTTTTTTCACCTTAAGGCCCCTTTCACACTGGGGTGGGAGATGCGGTGGCGGTATAGCGGCACTATACCGTCGGAATTGCGGCGATATTCGGCCACTAGCGGTGCAGTTTTAACCCCTGCTAGTGGCTGAAAAAGGGTTAATACCTCTGCCGGCAGTATAGTCGCAGTTTCCCATTGCTTTCAATTGGAAGGAGCGGTAAACACACCGCTCCTCTCACCACTCCAAAGATGCTGCTAGCAGAACTTTTGGAGTGGTCCTGCTAGTGCACCGCTCCAGTGTGAAAGCCCTTCGGTTTGCAGGTGCTATTTTTAGTGCAATAGCGCCTGCAGACCGCCTCAGTGTGAAAGGGACCTAATGCATAAAGGTGAAAAAACACCTTGCAAGGTCCAACACCCCCGAGCCCCCGTTTTACTTACCTGAGCCCCAAATTTCAGTGGGCGTGATCCCACATTGTTCTCCCCACGGCTTCTTGGCTCTTCATTGGATAGATTGATAGCAGCACAGCCATTGGCTCCTACTGCTGTCAATCAGTTCCAAAGATGTGCCCGCTGGGGGGGCCGGGCCAAGTCATACACTCAGCGGCTTAACACCATATTGAAAGAGCTTCCCAGAGGGGGTTATGTATTGCAGGGAGGAGCCACGAGAGCCACCGTGGGACCCCAGAAGAGGACGATCGGGGCCACTCGCTATAAGATAGAACAGCTTACAAATACGCATTTACAGTATATACATATATATATATATATATATATACACATATATATATATATATATATATATATATATATTTATTGTGTATGTGTGTATTTATATATACATTATTTTTAAAAACGATTCTCACCCACTTTTGTTGCATCATCTGTAGCGACACGAGAAAGTGTTTACGCAATTTCCCTTTTCTTTTCTACAAAATACATTGCACAATTCTTGTGGGTCAGTATATTGCACTGCTAAAGGGTCACAAGAAGAGAAAAAAATCTATAAAAAAGCACGACCCTACTAGAAAATGTCATTCTGTGGTGCCAGGCCTTGCATGCATTAGTGCCCACTGTAGGGATTTGTATTGCCTCACTATGGAGACGATGGATGCATTTTTGAAGCGGTACTTATTGCTTAATGTTTCCTGCTCAACCATCTTACTGGTCTGCAAACAAACAAAAAAAAAAGGATCGCCCTTCCCCATACATATAATACACTTTTACACCAAATTTAGAAACATGTTTTTCCAATTGAACTACAGTATATAGAATAGCCATCATCCTCTGCACACCCACAGATGTGCAATAATGTATGTGCCCACAGTGGGTTGGTGGATTGAAAAAGGAGGAAAGCGGATGGGTCAAAAGAAAGCGTAACAATTATTCAAAGTATATGGTGCAATGTAACAAAAGTGATCTTTAGATAGAATGCCATCAGTCCAAGAGGCGTCCAGATATCTCGAGGATGAGAAGATATCTCATCACCCATTTTTTCCTGAGAAACGGATGCCTGAGTACAAATTTATATCTGCAGTTCCTATAGAGCGGCCCTGCCCAGCCTTTTCAACTCGGGAAACCTTTGAAATAAATTTTCAGGCTCAGAGAACCTCTACCAATAATTTCTATATTAACTTCTCACAGTACATTGTAATGCCGTGTACACACGGTCGTTTTTTGCGATGAAACAAAACGACGTTTTTTAAAACGTCTTTTAAATTGATCGTGTGTGGGCAAAACGTCGTTTTTTGTCTTCAAAAAAACAACCAAAAAAAAATTCCAACATGCTTGAATTTTTTGTGTCGTTTTTCAAAACGTCGTTTTTTGTTTCACAAAAAGTCACCGTGTGTAGCAAAAACGTCGTTTAAAACGACGTTTGTCAACCCGCGCATGCCCAGAAGCTAGTTATGAAGCGAGCTTCAATGTAAAAGAGTGGTGAACGTAACCTTGCTTTTTGTGAAAAAACGATGGTGTGTATGCAAAATTGTCTTTGAAAAGTGACGTTTCAAAAACGTCGTTTTTTACTTCACAGAAAACGTCGTTTTTTTTCATCGCAAAAAACGACCGTGTGTACGCGGCATTATAGTCAGGTGGGAAAATGCTTCTTACATTGGTGGTCAGTGGGAATAAGGTTCATTCTATTGGTGGTCAGTGTGAAGAATGTTTCTTACATTGGTGGTCAGTGGGAAGAAAGAAGAAAGTTTTTTTTTTTTTACTTTATTTAAGGTATGCGGCTTACACAAAGTGGCATAGTATCACAAACTTCGACCCATCACGGCAAATGATAGGCTTGAACAGTAACCCTTAATTAGAAAAATATATTATAACATATATTATAACCTTATAATGGAGGTCAGTGGGAAGAAAGTTTGTTATATTGGTTGTCTGTGTGAAGAATTTTACTTACAGTTGTGGTCAGTGGGAAGAATGCTTTTTACATTGGTTGTCAGTGGGAAGAATGCTCTTTACACTGGTTGTTGGTGGGAAGAATGTTTCTTATATTGGTGATCAGTGGGAAGAATGCTTGTTACATTGGTTGTCAGTGGGAAAAATGCTCCTTACATTGAATATCAATGGGAAGAATGCTTCTTATATTAGTGGTCAGTAGAAAGAATGCTCCTTACATTGGAGATCAGTGGGATTAATGCTCCTTACATTGGTGGTCAGTGGGAAGAATGCTTCTTATATTGGTGATCAGTGGGAAGAATGCTTCTTACATTGGTGATCAGTGAAGAGAATGCTCCTTACATCGGTGGTCAGTGAGAAGACTGTTCCTTACATTCGTGGTCAGCTGGAAAAATGCTCCTTACATTCATGGTGAGTGGGAAGAATTCCCCCTTAGCTACAAAGATCATTGGTGATAGTTGTTATTCATCTGAGAGGCAAAATTTTCTCTTTGCTCAAAGAACTCAGAAACCTCTGGATGAACCCTAAGGTTCAATGAGAAGAATGCTCCTTACATTGGTGGTCAGTGGGAAGAATGCTTCTTACATTGGTGGTCAGTGGAAAGATTGCTAAACAGTTAAACAGAAAATGATGGTGTTTGCAGAAAGGCTGTGGTCCTTGAAACTGCAATTGGCTTAATTTTGGTATCACTGATTGGACTATGTGAGCTTGTTTGCGTTCTAATAACATTAACAAAAGGAAAGGGCTCAACAACATAATACATGAATTAAACAGGGATAAAAATCAAATCTAATACAAAATGTTCCCATTTTAGTTTCCTAGTGGTACCCCCTCCTTCCCCTGGCATTGGGTACATTTTAGTTTAGCTGTTAGTCATCTAGTCCAGGCATTTCCTGTAGCAGGTGGGGTCACCATACCACACGGGGGTTACAATTACCTCTACGATCAGCACTTATTGTTCACGGGCGAGAAGAGCCTGGCCAATGCTTTTCCTGTGTCATGGGACTTATATTGCAGAACTTGGAACCGGCGGGCGAAATTTCCTGCAGTGTTCCCGAAGACTCAGGACGTTCCAGCTTTGTCGAGCAATTGTTATGTGACAGAAGCACACAAAGCCACACTGGATCAAACAACTAAACTCTCAACACTTTTTTCCACAATTCTGTTTGTACCACCTTCCCCTGAGTGCCCGTCTGATTGAGGCTTAAAATCAATAAATCATTTTGTTTGGACAGGGGAAGGAAAGAACTTAGCTTTTTACTGTTATGTTGGTGACCTCCTCTCAACTCCTCTCCTGGTGACCATGTTGGTGCCAACAGAGAGAACCTAAGAGCCAGGTCATTTTTAATAGTTTTGGGTAGAGTATGGAAGGATTTGAACCCCTGTCAGGTTTTAATTGCGGTAGATTTACCCTCTCATGACCATGAAGATTCCTTCCACTGACACCAACAATGGGGCATAAATCCTTCCATTGACAATAAAAATTGAGCACTATTCCTCCCAAAGGACAATAATCTGGCCATTTGTTTTTAATTAGTTTGGAGGCCCCTGCTCTAGACAATTAGAAATCATTGCAGAGTAGTTGAATACATTTCTCTAAGACCCCTTTTACATTGAGGAGTTTTTCAGGCGGTACAGCGCTAAAAAAAGGCGCTGCTATACCGCCTGAAAAACTCCTGCCCCAGCAACCTCAATGTGAAAGCCCGAGGTGATGCGCTGGCGAGAGATAAAAAAATCTCCTGTCAGCAGCATCTTTGGAGCGGTGAGAGGAGCGGCATGTATACCACTCCTTCCCATTGAAAACAATGGGAGACCGGGGCAATACCGCCCGCAATGCGCCTCTATAGAGGCGCATTGTGGGCGGTATTAACCCTTTCACGGGAGCTAGCGGGGGTTAATACCACACCGCTAGCGGCCGCAACTCGCGGCAATTCCGGCAGTATAGCGCCGCTATTTTTCGCGCCTCTATACCGCCAGCGCACCTTCACTGCCCCATGGCCCTTAAGCTGGCCATAGATGGATGAAATTTGGCCAGTTAAGTAGGGACCAGCTGAATTTGGCTCCATGTGTAGGCGTTCCTGTTCAACAGAAGTTGACCATTGGATCAGCTTTTGTCAAATAGGAATTTTGCAGATTTTTTTGTTGATCAACAGTTCAGCAGGGACCAACTGAATTTCGATCCATGTGTAGGCTTTTTTGTTCAACAGAAGTCGACCATTAGATCAACTTTTGTCAAACGGGAATGTTGAGAAACTTTTGTCAATCAGCAGCTGCAGCCCATTGGCTGCCATTGATCAGTGCACTGAGAGCGGAGAGTCCTGCTGTCAAAATATGGTGTTTTTAGAGGAGGAGATTGCTTCGTCTATCTCGCTTGTGTGGGTGGAGGAATTTGTTGTTTTTATTTTTTGTTCAGCCCAGTGGCTTAATAAAAAAAATGATCCATCTTGTGCCAACTTTCATAGAGATGCATATTGTACGCTGCAACAAAGAGGAGACTGAGCTGGCAGGTAAACTAGTAAAAGGAGCTAAGTAAAAAAAAAAAAATAGGAAGTGAAACTGTTTTTATCTCTTGTTCTCTCAAGATTTTCCGTTGAATATTTTGACACTTTATTTACATAAAGCAAAAGCCACCAGCCTCTTGTACACGCTGCCCTGTGGTTTTATACCGACTTTATGTGAGCACTGACCTCCAGGCAAGCAGCTAAACACACATTGATGATCTGCTGAAGGGTCTGTATTGCTTGGCATTTTGGTCCGTTATTGGGTATTTCTGTTTCTAAAGCGTTTATGTTATTAAAACGTATGCCTAGTACACACAATCGTTTTTCCCGTCGGGAAAACCGGCCGTGTGTATGCTCCTTAGCAGTTTTCCCGACAGGAAAACTGCGGGTTAAAAAATTATAACATGTTCCCCTTTTTTCTCGCCACGTTTTTTTCCCAGCAGTTTTCCTATGGAAAACTCTGCTAGGGAGCTTACACACGGCCGGTTTTCCTGACCAAAGTTCTCCTGGCAGTTTTCCTGTCGGGAAAACCGGGCGTGTGTACAGGGGAAAGGGGACCGAGCTGGTTCCCGGTTTTCCCATCGGTTTTCCCAGTGGTCTTTTGACCATCGGGAAAACCGATCATGTGTACAGGGCATAAAATATTCAAAAGTTCAACATCTGTAAATTGTACCCGCTGGCCTTCAGCTTAATATTGTCTTTATTTTTTTTGCACAGGTGCTTGCAGAAACAGAGGGTCCCCTACGTGACGATTCAGCAGTAGAGGAGGTAATCATTGACAGAGGTAGACTCAGCTCCTTCTTTATTGAAGACTCCATCTAAAGCCAAGCAAGGTTTTATGACTTCACCTCTTGCCCAGAGACTCAAACAGGATATATGCATCTAACCCATGCCAACCTTGCACAGAGATCTTCAGCCTCCTGGAATGTAACTGACCTGTTAGTGGGAGCAAAGGAGGCTGTCAGAAGAAAGGAATTTGCTAAAACATTCTTTAGCCTTGCTCCAGCCCTGCACACAAACAGCAATAAAGCACAAAGAGGTGGAACACCTGCTTGCAAGGTACATGCTGCCCTTGATGCGATGTTGTTGTACAGATAAGCTTGTCTTTAAGGAACACTGTTGCCTGGGAACTTTCAGGATCCACATCTCCTCCACAAGTTCAAGAAGTCGAGATATTTAAAAATAGATCTTGGATTACAAATTCATAATACTGCGATACATTGACATCTTACAGATTCTGGACCTTGCACAACACCTACAGAATTGCTTGGAGACGTATCACCTGCGTTTGTATAATTGACTGTTAGATTACGCCAAGGTGCTGGAGAGCATGGACATCCCTTTAGGTCAACCTACTAACAGAGGCTTCTCCAGAAGCAACGTTTTGCCAAATAGAAATTTTTAAGTGTTAGAACGATTCCACATTCCACTAGCCACATGCAGGGGGCTCTAGGAGAAAACAAAGTTGCGGACAGTAATGTGAAAAAAATTCTTATGTCCTGTCTGAAAGGGCAACAGGTCATCATCAAAATGGAGGCCATGAAGATCATACAGGCAGAGAAGTTCTCTGAATGCCAGAACTCTCAGCCGCGGTACGGTCCTCCATCACGGAGGGAGCCTCCTCTAGTTGCCAAACGGGCCTGGCCTTCAGAATCGGAAATTATCGTCAACCAGGCCTGCGGGGAGATGCCCAGTCTAGATGGCACTCCAGGCACTTTGGGGCTTCCCAGGACACCTCCTCCACCACGGCGAGAGAAGATCTACCCTGGCCAACGGAAGGCGAGCACAGAGATTTGTTACCATCGCAAAACTCCGTCTGATGAGGTCATTGTAAACCAGTATGTGCTGCATCCGTCCACTCCTTGTGAGCCTTTAGAGTGCCCGACTTGTGGTCACATGTACAATTTCACCAACAAGAGGCCCCGTATCTTGTCCTGTCTCCACTCTGTCTGTGAGGAATGCCTTCAGATCCTCTATGAATCTTGTCCGAAGTACAAGTTTATTTCCTGCCCCACCTGTAAAAGGGAAACGGTGCTCTTTACAGACTATGGCCTAGCCGCCCTTGCTGTCAACACCAGCATTCTCAACCGGCTACCGTCCGAAGCCCTCGTGGCTAACCCGGTGCAATGGAGCAGCGAAGCTGACCGCAGCTGTTATCAAACCTTCCGCCAGTACTGTGGTGCAGCATGCAGCTGTCAGATTCGTAATCCACTCTCTTCCTGTTCAATTATGTAGCTATTTGGCAAGCAGTATTATCTTGGATTGTGCCGACAGTGGACGACAGTGGCTACTGGATACAGGCAACCAACTTTCTCTCCAAACTTTGTTACATATCGGTCAAATAGACTTTGTGGTTGACAGTGATATCTAAACCAATTTAGTTTACATCTTTCAATTCATCTTGGTGAACTTGCTTCTCTTTGTAGTTTTGTCTGTCCCAACTTTCCCTCTCTTGTTCTTTCTCTCTCTCTCTCTCTCGTCTTCGCAAGCCTTGACTTCTTTCCCTTCTTTTATCTGTCTCTTTTCCTAACAACCTTTTCTAAGTGGCAATGTACATAGGCATGGATGGACGGGTATAGACTGTGACTTGACCATATCAGTAAAAAGTCTCTTTTTCTGTAACCAGCTGTGTCACCTAAGCCCAGTACCAAGCACAACATTTGGTGGCGTATAAAGTCTGGTGTTATTATCGGCTGAGGTTGTCCTGGAATTCCCTCTACACCAGTAGGGAACACTGCTGTCACCTCTCTCTCTCTGTCTCTCTCTCTCTCTGTCGAAATTGTTTTGCCAAAGCTTTTGTTTGTTTCATTTGCTGACCAAGACAAAAACAAATATGAAATAATAAGAAATTATATATTTTAAATTATTGTATGTATTTGAAAAAAGATAAAAAAAAAATCAAAAAAAAAAAATCACTGCTCCGCATTAACCACTTTGCAGGTCCTTCTTGCATCAGTTTAACCTTTTCACCACTGGAGAGGTCTACAGTAGATTGCAGCGCAATATATTGGTGATCTTTGCAGTGGAAATTAAAAGGAAAGGTCGGTTTGTGACCAACGTGTTCTGATGGGAGAATCAGGGTGGGAGGAGTCAATCTCTTGTTTCCGTTTAAGGGTATGTCATGTTTCTCTTTTTTGAAAGGAGCCCTGCTATTTAATAGCTTTGCTGACAAGAGACAACTGTTATTGTAGCTAGTCTGAAATATCCATCAACTGTATAAATGGCTACAAACACACTCAGTTCTCTTGTGTTGTGTCTTTTTTTGCCTTTCCGGTGAACTCCAGTCTAATGAAAAAGGATATATAAAAAAAAGGGGAAGTGGTTGAAATTATTTTGGTTACCTGTGCTTAGGGACAAGCTGTTATGCCTCGTACACACGATCAGGCTTTTGCCTGACCAAACTCACATCGGTATTCCGACAGAGGAAAAGAGAACATGTTCTCTATGTAAACTACAATGCAATTCCTCTGAATTTCCGATGGAAAAACTCAGATGGGCATACACACGGTCGGAATTTCCGATGGAAAAAGTCAGTTGGATCGTGTGTACGAGGCATTAGAAATACTGTAGCTGCCATTGTCAGCTTGTTTTTCCTGTCATACTCATCCTTGCCTCATTATTAGCACTGGTAAAGTGAGAATTTCCAACATGCATACTTACTGCAGTCCAGGGATTCACGAGGCAGAAAAGTGGATGAATACCTAAGTATTCAACCCAATTCAACCCAATCCTCAAGTACCCCAAACAGGACAAGTTTGCGAAATTTCTCTTATATAAAATAGCTGTCCAAAATACCATGCCGTTGACTCTAATTTAAATCACCTGTTCAAGATAAAGGAAAACCTGCAAACATGGCCTGTCTCGGGTACTTGAGGACAGGATTGAGAACCATAGGCATACACCATCAAGAACAAGCCATGGTAGCTTCTATGGGCCAGATTCAGGTAGATGGGAGCATCTTTAAGCTAGAGTAACGCTTCTCATTTACGTTACTCTGCCAAAATTTTAGGAGCAAGTGCTGTTATTCATGAAGCACTTGCTCCTAAAGTTGCGGCAGCGTATCGCAAATGAGCCGGCGGAATTCAAATTGGGCGGGTACGGGGCGTGTATTATTTAAACTAAGCGTGATCACGCAGCGAACGTACTGCGCATGCGTCGACTGTCAATGCATCCCAGTGCGCATGCTCCAAATTCTGTCAGTGAACGTCAATGACGTCAAATCCCCATTCATGGACGTTTTACGCAAGCGACGCGATTTTTTTTTTCCGGCGCGATGACGACGGCTATACTTAACATAGGATACTCCACTAGGGGGCTGCTTTATCTTTACGCCGCGTTTCGCTTACGGAAAGTCGGAAAGTCACTGCGTCGCGCCCGAATACGATCGTGAATTGCCGATTCCCGCTGATTAACATATTTTTTCGGCGTAAATCAGCGGGAACGCCCCCGGCGCCATTTTTAAATTAAAGTTGCGATGCGATGGCGAAATTCAATTACGCCGATCGCATCGGAACTCCAACCCGGCGTTTCTTGTTTTCTGGTTACAGAAAACAGAAACGCCGGCTTAAAGTGACAGTTAGGCTGGAGTATCACTGATACTCCAGCCTAACTCTACCTGAATCTGGCCCTATGTGTTTATGCCAATATGCTCCCATTGTTGTGAATTGGAAGGAGAAGGGATCCGAGGTACTTTATTCTTCAAGTATAAAGGTTTTAGTACATTTGGGTCAAACACTTTAAGGCCTCATGCACATGGATAACTTATAGAGGCCTTAATTGCCTCATTCTGAACAGCTGAAGTTTTCCAACGCCCTAAACCTTTCTGGCCATTTCTGCAGCCGACACCTAATATGGTGTATTGTCTAAACAAGGCAGAAATGTATCTCCCGTCTGTGACAACACCCACAGATTTACCTGACTTCCTGTCACAATATACAGAGCTTTTCTTCTTAGAAAATAGGTGCAGGAACTCAACCACGACCCGTTCAGATTTCAAAAACAGTACAAGGGTCTTAAAGGGGCATTAAATACCAGGATTGCATTACATACAGAGTGCAGAGTTCAGGGGCTTACACACAGAGTGCAGAGCTGTCACTTGTAAACACAGAAACCAGACTTCTGTGTTTACGAGTGATTGTGGTGAGCAGGCACTAAAGGGTCTGAGCCAGAGGTGGTGGAACTGAGTTCCCCCAAGTTCCCCCCTGAAAAAAGCCCTATACATATATATATATATATATATATATATATATATATATATATATATATATATTCTCGGCAATCATGAGGTGTTTTGGAAACAATGTTAGATTTTTTTCATGTAGCAGTTGGCAGCTTACAGGTAAATCTAGTTAGGCAACTAGGGATATGTGGGCATGAATTCTTCAGACAATAGAAATACTGGTAGTTGCTAATTACAGTTGTAAGTAAACAGTTGTAAAGACTTTGGAAATACCTGGATTTCGATATGAGTGGCACCAAAATGTTATCTGATCTTCCTCCAAGTCATAAAAATATAAACTGCCTTAATATAGTTCTGAACAAATAATGATAACAAGGTTACTAAAATAAGATAAGTGAGAGAGAACACTGTGGGATACTGAAGACTCTACACTGCAGCCTAGATTTTTTGAATGGGGCGTAAAATGCATGCCGCATACTGGGGTGTCCAGTGGATAGCGGTATCCCCCCTTTGCTATTTAGAGGCCCTGATGTGTAAAACAGAATACAACAGAACTGTCCTGCAGCAGTAGAATTATCATGGTGTGGTTTAAAGTAGCCAATCAGGTGTCAGATTCACTATCACAACTGCAATCGCACAGGGGTAGTGTGCAGACTTTTCAGAGCAACAGTTTTTACAATACTCTACTATACAAATTGCATACAGAAATACTGTACGGTAAAACCTTTTAAAATACATTTTGACTTGATAAACACGTAGCGTCACGTCACAACTGACTATAAAAGAGAAGAGAGGTGCCTCTAATGCCTCGTACACACGATCGGTTTTCCTGTCGGTCAAAAGTCCGCCGAGAAAACTGAGAACCTGCTCGGTTGTTTTTCCAGTGTACACACAGCCTTTTTTTCCCGACAGGAAAACTGCCGTGACAGCTTTGGTTGGGAAAACCAGGCGTGTGTATACTGTTGATGATTAACTGCTTTAGGAACGCCGCCGTCAAACAATGGCTCTTCTGCGCGAATCGCTGTAGGTGTACGGTGGCGCCTCACTTCTGCTTTATACTCATGTGTGACATGACACTACTCTTATCAAGACATCGCTTGTATATCAAGTCAAAATTTATTTGAAAAAATAGCTTTGTCTTGTAAAATGCTCTCAAACGAAGTTACTCTCAAACCAAGGTTTTACTGTACTTAAAATTCAGCTTTTAAATTTTTAGATTTATTTCGTCATTCCTATCGAAGAGTAAAGTAAGTAAAAACTGAAAGATTTTCAAACTGATACTGTACATTCAAATACACAAATAACAGCTACGAAAAAAATGCAGAATATGTGAGGAGGACCTGTCTCAAAGCAGACCCCATTGTGGTAAGCCATGACATCACTTCCTGTTTTAGAAGACATTTTTTAAGACTCATGTAATGCACAATATGCAGGAAATTGCTGTGAATAGACAGGAAGCGTGGTATGAAAATTCAGACACTTAGTCAGAGATATATAACCCTTATGCCATTTATTTTTTAACTAAAGTGAGTTTCGTGACAGACACTTATGTGCTGAGACATTGGTGTAAGCTAACTCAGGAAACTGTAGAACATTTACAGGCAATTCACAAAAGTGATGACTACAAAACATGCTAATTAAGTTACCTGGAAAAAAAAATGAAAATGAAACCAAGTCATCAAAGGAAAACGAATATATAAATATATATATGGGTAATTAGTGGTTGATGGTCCTAATAAAGATATGGCACCTCATCCCTTAAATAAATTGAAAAGAGGAATAGAGGAGAATGAGATTATTACAGTGCCAACAAATAGAAACCAAAAAAATGTAGATACATTCGATAAAAACGGATTTATTGATTACAAAAGGATAAAAAGCCGGTTCAAGCATATAAGCAATACAGTAGGAACGTGGGAGCAAAACATCAAGTACAGGCCATTGGTCAGGTCTTCCCGACTAGTTTCGCCAAACCTTTGGCTTCATCAGGGGATTTGTGACATGACCAGCTCAGTGAGTGGCTCTGAAGGGATAAAACAAGAATTATTTATCAATTTATTTAAAGTCTATTCAGGACATATATGCAGCTCTACCCCCGCAGGAGCCGTTGGTTAGATTGGGATGGCATCATGGCTCTGGTGAAGTGTCTAGTGTGAACGATAAATATAGCAGCAATGAAGGAATGTCTACCAAATAGGAAGTCTCTTTACCCCAGCCAGGTAAAAACAATCAACAGGTGATGGGAAGAATAGACAAAGGTTTGAGGAGATATAGCAGACTCAGGCCTTGGATATTGAAGCAGTCCTGCTTCCGACAATAATCAGTCTTTCTGCGCCACTCCAGCTTGAGTGGGTATAGCGTACCTGGACAAGTCTCTCTCACAGAACCTGGCAGCCAGAGTATCACTCAAAAGTTGAGAAGGATGCCACTGCCACAGGCTCTTCTAAACGCCTCTTCCACCGGCCTTCCCTAAGTGTAATACGGGGGTACTCCTCCTGAGTAAAGGTTGTCCTGAGTCTTCCCTTAATGTCGCCAGAGTACTGACTGAGATAGGAAACAATCCCTCAGTGTACAGTACCTCGATCCCAGATGGTTTATTCCAGTGCTGTTGGGACACCAGCCTCTCATTGGTATCCCTCAACTGGACTCCCCACCGTAAAGCACAACTCGCTTGGGATCTCCGATGGTGGGAACCCAGTCAGTCACTGGGTCCCCATGGTGCTCAGAGTATTCCGGACCAGCTTGGCTCCAGAACCAGGAACTCCACGTAGCACCCACGCCCTGGCCAGGTAGGCCATAACGCACGGGGCGCGGTGATGTACGACCAGAAGACAAGACAAGACCCCACAAAATGGTGTCTGCCCCATAAGTACCCTCTCCCAGCATGCCCAGCAAGGCCCAGGGCTCCCGATTGGCCGCTGGAAGAGAGCTCCCGAACTTCAGCCTTCACTGCTGCCACCTGCTGGCTCGGGGTGGAACAACACCCCAAACACAGCAGAGTGAGCCCACAGCACAGCCAAGCTGAAGCAGAGAGCCTTACAATATTTTTTTTTTTTTTTAACAGAAACGTTTTTATTAATAAAAAAAGGAAAGGCAAACAAAACAGGAAGGGTTACAAATAAATCAGTTGAAAAATAAAGATACAAAAAATAAAAATAAATAAAATAAAAATGGTACAGAGGTTGAATCAACAATACCATGGTACAGTAGAGGTTCAGTACAGAAAGTAGCTGTACTGAAGGAAAATTACGAAGATAAACACTGGTTGATATACAAAAAGCCTTACAATAATTAGAATCGAGATCAGAGTAAACATTACACTCTGATCCTTTCCCAAAGATTTACCAGCTACATATACATAATTTTCATAATCCCTGAAAAAATCACGAGATACGTGACGTAACGGCGTAGGAAGTGCGACCACGTTATACACGCAATCAGCCGGAGGCCAGCAGACGTAAGATGGCGTTCCATCCACCGCGTCCTGTAACTCTGCATTTGCAAATTTGCTACTTTTATTTTACTTTTTTATAAGAGTCCACTTTTTATTATTAAAGCGAACAACACCCTCCCATGTTTGACGGTCTTCACTATTGTGGCATTATTTCTTTTGCCCCATTATTGGCTCCGCATCCATGAGCCTTATAGGTCTCAGAATTCCCTACATCACTATATGACAGCGGGAGAATACATCGCTGAGGAACGGCGCGGACACAGCAGGAGAAGTAGCCATTTGCCCTATATGCCTACATGCTACTACTTGAAGGTAAGGGCAATATGAGACCGGTTATTGGATATGTTCATCATTAATCACCATTTTTAGAAGATCCATCTCTTCCACCTTACCATCCAATCTACAGACTCTCTTTTATTGATATTGCACAGTGTTGTACATTTATTTGTCACTTGTGGGGAGTTGTACCTCCAACTGCAGCTCGCCAGCCGGTTTACATTACTTTTATGAGCACAGAGTTTTGCAATATTTTTTTAGTTTTCATATTGATTTCACCTATTTACTTTAGCGCTTATCACTTTACATTTTTCATTCACTTGTTTAGTGGTTTTGTGTACCCTTTCAGATATAGCTGCTTGAGTATATATTCTTTTTTCATTTTGTTAACATTTCGTTACTCGCAGTAGCGCAATAGACTCACACTACTGTGTCTCTAATATATTTGGAATCTGTTGCTGCTAGGCTGTACCCAGCCTTCGCTGGTATTTACTTTTTCTGGGTTCTATAGATTTTTCCTAAGCTTGGTAAGTTGATTACTTTAGCCTGTCCCTGGAAGGAGGTACCAGTAATCAGGGGAAGCAATAACCACTAGGTCATGAATATTGATCTGGCCCAGCCAATCAATGTTATTCAGAGCTAGTGCTTGGGGAGATGTTTGGGAGCACCTTTCCAGAACTCTCTCCTGGGGCTTCTCCTTGGTAGGGTGCAATTGCCCCCAATTGCTGGGGCACGTGGGTCACAGAGACTTGGGTGATCACAGGTCTGAATAAGGGGCCGGACCCAGCCCCTTACCACGTGATTATCTGTCAGCCAATAACAGCTGATCATGTGATGTAAACAATGCTCGGTAATCTTTTTTTTTTTTTCTCACGTTGACAGCATGAGGAGAAAAAAAAGCCAATCACCAGCTCCTGCATAGTGGACATCAGTCCCAAGTGGAAGAGGCACATCAGCCACATTAGTGCACACCAATGCCCACTGCCAGTGCCCACAGTGACCATCTATCAGTGCCCATCACTGGCACCTATCAATGCCCACCAGTTGTGCCAGTCAGTGCCTCATCAGTGCTGCCTAGCAATGCTGCACATCAGTCTTACCTACCAATGCTGATCAGTGCCCATCACTGCCACCTATCAGTGCCCATCACTGCCACCTATCAGTGCCACCTATTAATGACACAGAGTAGTGCCAATTCTCAATGCCCTTCAGTGCCACCCATCAGTGCCACCTCTCAGTGTCACCTCACAGTGCCCACCAATGCCGCCTCTCAGTGCTTACCAGTTCTGCCTATCAGGGCCCACCAGTGCCGCCTATTAGGGCCCACCAGTGCCACCTATTAGGGCCTACCAGTGACGCTTTATCGGTGCCCACCAGTGCCGCCTATCGGTGACCATCAGTGCAGCCTCATCAGCACACATCAATGAAGAAGAAAAATTACCGGTTTGCAAAATGTTATAACAAAATATAAAATTACTGTATTTTTTTATTATTATTATTATACAGAATTGATTTAGCGCCAACAGTTTGCGCAGCGCTTTACAACATGAGGGCAGACAATACAATTCAATACAGGAGGGATCAAACGGCCCTGGGTCAAGTGAAACAAAAGATGTGGGGGATGATCAGATGGAGAAAATGAAAATACCGTTGTGAATTTTTTTTTCAGGGATCAGGAAGCTTGGCCTTGCCAAGCTCAAGAGGGTTGAGAACACCAACAGCGATCGCCTACGGCCACATCACCCTGAAATCGCCTGATCTCGGAGGCTAAGCAGGGTCGGGCACGGTTAGTACCTGGATGGGAGACTGCCTGGTAATACCAGGTGCTGTAGGCTTTTTTTTTTTTTTTCGAGTGGATTGATTTTTTTCTCGTTTCCCAAGGTAACCACCTTGGCATTGCCAAGCTCAAGAGGGTTGAGTAGGAGATAATCGGATAGATTTGGGTAGGGAGTTCCACAGGATTGGAGAGGCTCTGAGGAAGTCCTGGAGGCGAGCATGAGAGAAGGTGACAAGGGAGATAGAGAGCAGGTGGTCTTGAAAAGAATGAAGAGAACGATAAGGTTGGTATTTTGGAGATGTTGCTATAAAACACATTCAGATTTCTTCATAAACTTAGGACAAAATGTATTCTGCTGCATATTTTTAGTAAAAAAGAAATCCCAATAGGCGTATATTGATCTGTTTACTGCTTGAATGTTATAGCATTGGCAAACTATGGTATATTCACACCGTTATCTCATCAGACTTTCTCTTTGCCTCTTCACCTGATTCAGTGGTCCTTACTAATTTAGAGAGCAGCGCTGGGGACTTGATGACATCACTAGTGCTCTGTGAATGAAGAGGCAGTGGATGACTGAGGACATCTCTTGGTGAAGAAGAATGGCTCTGGCTTACAGGCAGGGGCGGACTGACAACTCATGGGGCCCCCTGGGCAATAGAAGATTATGGGGCCCCTGGGCTTACAGATGGCCACCACGCCAGGAGGCAGTGCAGAGGCGGGGCAGCTAACATCTCGGGATTTTCAAATCAAAAGCATGTCGGTTTCGGACATATCAGGGACAGATGTAAAAAAAACATAGATTTTTACATACTGTCCCTGGTTTTACTGAGCCTGGCAACCCTGATAGGGCCCCCTAGTGGCATGGGGCCCTCGGGCAGTGCCCGCGTGACTCAATGGTCAGTCCACCCCTGCTTACAGGTGATTATTGCAGCCTGAACTGATTTTTTTAAAGACTTGGATAGAGCTATTCTGTAAAGTGACGTGTAGTAATGTTGGCAGATGTTTGCTAGTACAGTTGAACCCCGGATAACGAACACAATCCATTCCAGGAGTATCCAAAGTACTCGCGTATCGAATCGAATTTTCCCATTGAAGTCAATGGAAACTAAAATAATTTGTTCTGCATTGAATTCAATGGGATGCAATACTGAATGCGGCCAGGTGTGGGGTGGCGCCAGAGAGCGCCGAAAACGTCCGAAAATACCCAAGGACACTTCGGCTTGTGTCCTGCGCCCCTGTACCTCAGGCCAAATGAGGTACTGCAGGCCAATGCTTGGCTTTTCTCGGCTCCTTCCACCCCCTGTACCTCAGGCCAAATGAGGTACTGCAGGCCTATTTTTGGCTCTGCTCGGCTTCTGCACCCTCGTTCCTCATGCCAAATGAGGTACTGCAGGCCTATTTAGTTTGAATTCTGCTCAGCTTGCAAGTCAACACATTCGCAAACCGAGTCAGAATTAAAAAAAAAGTTGCTCGCAAAATCAAAACGCTCTCAAAGCAAGTTACTCTTAAACCGAGGTTCCACTGTATTACAATATTAGGCTTTTCATCTGTTATTTCCTAAGGTCCCTTGGAGAGAAGATAATTCACCAGCCTTCAGCAGCCGATCTGACTGCATATCCACTTTAAATGACTCGAACCATCCCAGAATTGTCCCTATTAGTGACACAATAGATCAGGCTTCAGTTGGGGTCATCCAGGAATCTGAAGAATGTGTTAGAAAGGTCAAAGTATGCTGATCTCTCAACAAGAGGGTGACCACTATAAGTTGTACTACAAATTCTTTGTACTAATAAGTCAGTTCTCTGCAAACATTGCATTGCGAATAGTGATTTGTGTCACCGGCTTTGGGCACCAAGACTCCCAGCAGGTTGTTCTGAAATGTCTCACAAGCCTAACAATATTGACACATCTCATTCATTCGTTCCTGGAAGTCACATAGATGCTGGGTTCCCATAAAGGGTCATAAAGCAGAATTCCAGCTAAACCACCACTAAAAACATTGTGAACTGTTTTCCCCTAAAACTGCGTTCAGCCAGTCTTGTGGTTATCACCACCCAACATATAACAGCGCTATGTCTGGTTTTAGCCTCCTTTGTTGTCTGCTCATTGGTCTATCATTCATTGATTGTCCAATGGGCAGACAGGAGACACAGGAAGTTGAAATAGGAAATAGCGTGCTGTCAGACTGTGTATTGCAATTTTTGTAGTTTATGCACTTGCTCTCCGGAAAAGATTTACCCCCTTAATGACCAGGCTATTTTTTGTGATACGGCATTGCATTACTTTAACTGACAATTGCACAGTCTTGCAATGCTGTACTCAAACAAAATGTTTGTCCTTTGATGCGAAAAGTGTGGTGTGCGTTTGTATTCAGCTTCCTGGAGTGAATACTTTTTAGAACCACCTTTCGCTGCAATTACAGCTGCAAGTCTTTGGGGTATTGTTCTACCAGCTTTGCACATCTAGAGAGTGACATTTTTGCCCATTCTTCTTTACAAAATATCTCAAGCTCTGTCAGATTGGATGGAGAGCGTCTGGGAACAGCAATTTCCAAGCCTTGCCACAGATTCTCAATTGGATTTAGGTCTGGACTTTGACTGGGCCATTCTAACACATGAATATTCTTTGATCTAAACCCTTCCATTGTATCTCTGGCTGTATGTTTAGGGTTATTGTCCTGCTGGAAGGTGAACCTCCGCCCAGTCTGCAGTCTTTTGCAGACTCTAAGGCCCCGTACACACCATTAAATAAATCTGTTCAAATCGGTCTGACAGACCGATTTGATCAGATTTGTCTGCTGGGCTATTTTGGTTTGATCGCTGTACACACGATCAAACCAAAATCCCCGCCGGCAGACAGCACGGTGACGTGGCGATGACGTTGATGCCGCCACGTCACCGCACCAGGAAGTAAAACACTTCCGCGCATGCGTCGAATCCATTCGACGCATGTGCGGACAGATATGTCTTGCATGCTTTAAAATCTGTCTGCTGGAAAAATCTGTCTGTCCGCCCGTACACACGATCGAATTTGTCTGCTGAAACGGTCTGTCAGACCGTTTCCAGCAGATAGATTTGATCGTGTGTACGCGGCCTAACAGGTTTTCTTCTAAGATTGCCCTGTATTTGGCTCCATCCATCTTCCTATCAACTCTGACTAGCTTCCCTGCCCCTGATGAAGAAAAGCATCCCCACAACATGATGCTGCCACCACCATGTTTCACAGTGGGGACGGTGTGTTCAGGGTGATGTGCAGTGTTAGTTTCCGTCACACATAATGTTTTGCGTTTAGGCCAAAAATCGAGATATTGGTCTCATCTGACCAGAGTACCTTTTTCCACGTGTTTGCTGTGTCCCTCACATGGCTTCTTTCAAACTTCAAAAGGGGCTTTCTTCTTGCCACTCTTCTATAAAGGCCAGAATTGTGGAGTGCAAGGCTGATAGTTGTCCTGTGGACAGATTCTCCCACCTGAGCTGTGGATCTCTTTAGCTCCTCCAGAGTTACTATGGGCCTCTTGGCTGCTTCTCTGATTAGTGCTCTCCTTTAGGTGGATGGCCATGTCTTGGTAGGTTTGCAGTTTGGTGTTAAAAAAATATCCCAAGCTTTGAACACCTCACGGAGCACTGTTCAATCCATCATCCAAAAATGGAAAGAGTATGGTACAACGGCAAACCCACCAAGACATGGCCGTCCACCTAAACTAACAGGCCGGGCAAGGAGAGCATTAATCAGAGAAGCAGCCAAGAGGCCCATGGTAACTCTGGAGGAGCTGCAGAGATCCACAGCTCAGGTGGTAGAATCTGTCCACAGGACAACTATTAGTTGTGCACTCCACAAATCTGGCCTTTATGGAAGAGTGGAAAGAAGAAAGCCATTGTTGAAAGAAAGCCATAAGAAGACCCGTTCGCTGTTTGTGAGAAGCAATGTCGGGGGACACAGCAAACATGTGGAAAAAGGTGATCTGGTCAGATGAGACCAAATTTGAACTTTTTGGACTGAAGGCAAAATGTTATGTGTGGCGGAATAGTAACACTGCCCATCACCCTGAAAACACCATTCCTACCGTCAAACACTGTGGTGCCAGCATCATGTTGTGGGGATGCTTTTCTTCAGCAGTGATAGGGAAGCTGGTCAGGGTTGATGGGAAGATAGATGGAGTGAAATACAGGGCAATCTTAGAAGAGAACCTGTTAGAGTCTGCAAAAGACTGCAGACTGGGGCAGAGGACAACGACCCTAAACATACAGCCAGAGCTACAATGGAATGGTTTAGATTAGGTGTAGTCAACTTGGGGCCCTCCAGCTGTTGTAGAACTACATTTCCCATGAGGCATTGCAAGGCTGGTAGTTACAATTACTCCCAGAGGCATGGTGGGACTTGTAGTTCTGCAACAGCTGGAGGGCCCCATGCTGCCTACCCTCAGTTTAGATCAAAGCATATTTATGTGTTAAAATGACCCAGTCAAAGTCCAGACTTAAATCCAATTGATAATCTGTGGCAAGACTTGAAAATTGCTGTTCACAGACACTCTCCATCCAATCTGACAGAGCTTGAGACATTTTGCAAAGAAGAATGGGCAAACATGTCACTCTCTAGATGTGCAAAGCTGGTAGAGACATTCCCAAATAAGATTTACAACTGTAAATGCAGTGAAGGGTGGTTCTACAAAGTATTGACTATTTAAAAAAAAAAATTGCTAAAAATTTTGAAAACCATTTCTCATTTTCGTTCCACTTCACAATTATGTGGCACGTTGTGTTGGTCTATGACACAAAATCCCAATAAAATACATTTTTGTTTTTGGTTGTAACATGACAAAATGTGGAAAATTTTGAGGTGTATAAATACTTTTTCATGGCACTGTAATTAACTGGCAATTATAGCCCTAGAATTATTGCTCTTACTCCCAACTCCCAAATTCACGGCAATACCTCACATGTGTGGTGCAATCACCATTTACATACACGTGCTTGCTCTATAAGTGTGTTTACATTTAGGTGTGTGTAGGACGACCGGGGTGTTTTTAATTTTTTTCTTTATTTTTTATTTATTTATTGTTATCACAAGGGTGGTAATAGCCCCTTGTGTGATAGCGTTGGACAGGTGACTAGTCCTCTTTATGAAGACGTCAAGAGCAGTGGCAGGTGCCAGCCAAACAACCACCACCCGTGAAGCTCGCTCGCTCGCATTGGGTGGGCTCGGGGCGCAGTCCTCTGTGCCCCAAGCCCACCCTTTTTTAAGCCAATTAGAGCCTCAGGTTCTAATCATGTGCTTCAAAAAAAAACATTGGAATCCATGCATTAGGGGGGACCTGCATTAGTGTCCCCAACTGGTCAAGAGTTTCTTAGACCCCATTGTGTTCCCTGCCTTCCACTGCAGCTAATCAAGCATAGATTGTGCTATAGTAGCAGCTTGCCTGGCTATTGTAAATAACATTGTTCCAACTTGCACCTACAGGTAAGCCTAGATTAAGGCTTACCTGTAGGTGCAAGAAATATCTCTTTAACCTACACGGTTAAGGATATATTTTCACTGCTGTCAACATCCCAGGCACACCGAGCGGTGTTGTTTTTGTGAATGTCATTAACGGGGTTAATGTCGTGTTTTCGCCGCTCCCGCACTGTCGCCACACTGGCAGATCCCCGCGCATGCGCAAAAACACGACATTAACCCCGTTAATGACATTCACAAAAACGGCACCGCTCGGTGTGCCTGGGACGTTGACAGCAGTGAAAATATATCCTTAACCGTGTGGGTTAAGGAGATATTTCTTGCACCTACAGGTAAGGCTTAATCTAGGCTTACCTGTAGGTGCAAGTTGGAACAATGTTATTTACAATAGCCAGGCAAGGAAGGAGCTCCAGGGGACATTGGCGGCGGTGGATGGGACCAATGCGGACTTCGGGGGCTTCGTTCTCAGGTAAGTGACACATAATGAGCTAGTATGCTGTGCATACTACCACATTATGACTTTCTCTTGCAGGTTTTTTTTTTAAATTGTGATGAGTTTACTTTCTCTTTAAACCTACGAGTGACAAAGTCCCTGTATGGCATTTCCCCCACTGTGAATAACCCTCCCTACGCTGGTCATACACCAGAAGAATTTTGTTCAATTTTCTAATAATAATGGGATCAAATTGAGGGTCATTTTTGATGGTAGTGATGAGGAACTTCAAAGGAGCAGGAAGGAAAATGTTCTAATAACTGCACAACCAAAAGTTTAAATGAAATTCTATTGGTGTATGGCCAGCTTTACTTGTGAATGGAAGGATGGGGCTGACATGTTATGAAGAATCCCCAGTTCAGCTTATATATAAAAATTCCCAGAGATCGGAACGCACAGATACAAGCGCATAGCATGGCAGGCAACGCCTAGGAGTTCAGTACATGTTGATCTCTCATGTGAGCGCACACAACTGCCATTCCTGTCTTATCAGCTTTATAAGCTTATATTTATTGCTCAGGCAGACGTTCCAAAAATACCTCCAATCATCACTCAGAATTTAGATATGGAAGACGAGCGCCATAATTCCCCTACAGAGCCCTCAGACCGCCAGCACAGGAAAAGGCGGCCATGGACTCACTAAGCTGGCCTGGATGAGAGATTTTATTTTATAAGTTCACATTTGTATTGGCAGATAATTGTCTCATTGAAACCTGTAATTTACATCAAGCTAAACACAAAAAATTTCCTAAAAAAACCTTACCACTTAGGCCGCGTACACACGATCGCATATGTCCGCTGAAACTGTTCCGCCGACCAGTTTCAGTGGACATATTCGATCGTGTGTACGACCTAGCCGACAGGTTTTTCCAGCGGACAAATTTCAAAGCATGCTTTGAAATTTGTCCGCTGGAAACCTGTCCGTCGGACATGTCCGCTGGTTAGTACACCTAACCAGCGGACATAAATCTCCCAATGGATGGACGCATGCGTGGAAGTATTTTACTTCCTGGAGTGGTGACGTGGCGGCGTCAACGTCACCGCCACGTCACCGCATCCTCAGTCCGAGGGGATTTTCGTCCGATGGTGTGTACACGCCATCGGACCAAAATCCGAGGAGACATGTCCGCTGGAAACGGTCCGTCGGACATGTTTCAGCGGACATGTCTCCCCATGTGTACGCGGCCTTAAAGACCAGGCCTATTTCTGAGATCTGTTGTTTACAAGTTAAAATCTGTAATTTTTGCTAGAAAATTACGTAGACCCCTTAAACATTATGGGCCAGATTCACGTATTCCAGAGCATCTTTGCTCTGGAGTAACGCTTCTGATTTGCGTTGCGCTGCCGAAATTTTAGGAGCAAGTGCTGTCATTCACGAAGCACTTGCTCCTAAAGTTGCGGCAGCGCATCACAAATGAGCCGGCGGAATTCAAATGTAGCGGGTACGGGGCGTGTAGTATGCTAACTACGCGCGATCCCGCCGCCAACGTACTGCGCATGCGTCGAGTGTCAAAACATCCCCGTGCGCATGCTCCAAAATCTGTGAATGAACGTCAATGACGTTACATTCCCATTCATGACCGTTTTACGCAAGCGACGTTTTTTTTTTTTTTCCCGACGCGATGACGACGCCTATACCTAACATAGGATACTCCAACCCCATGTAGGTATATCTATGCGCCGCGTATCCCGTCCGGAAACGTCGTATCGTCATTGCGTCGCGCCGGATTTCGATCGTAAATTGCCGATTTCCGCTCATTAACATATTTTTTGAGCGTAAATCGGCGGGAACGCCCCCGGCGCCATTTTTAAGTTGAAGTAACGATGCGATGGCGAAACTCAGTTACGCTGCTCGCATCGGAACTTCAACCCGGCGTTTCTTGTTTTCTGGTTACAGAAAACAGAAACGCCGGCTCAAAGCCACAGTTAGGCTGGCGGATCACTCGATCCGCCAGCGTAACCTTTCCTGAATCTGGCCCTATATATATATATATATATACATACAGTATATATATATATATTAGCAGAGACCCTAGAGATTATGTCCCACTGTATTTGTGCAGCGGTCTTTCAAGCATAATTGTTTTGAAAAAAATACACTTTCATGAATCAAACAAAAACTAAACAGTAAAGTTAGCCCAATTTTTTTGTATAATGTGAAAGATGATGTTACGCCAAGTAAATAGATACCAAACATGTCACGCTTTAAAACTTTGTTACATAAAGAGGAACTGCAGTCTGCTCACATAATTTGTAATTAACCACTTCAATACCCGCCCATAGTCATTTGACGTCCACAGATGGTATCTCCCATCCTGAGTGGACGTCAAATGACGTCCTGGGCTTTGTGGGGGGATATCTGAATGATGTCTGCAGCTAGAGGCATCATTCAGATATCATTTGTTAGTGCCGGCGATTCTGTGCAACATAAGAACGATCATAGCGGCGGTTCCACCATCCGGTGCTTCTTCGGGCTCTCCCATGCCATCGAGGTCCAGAGAAAGAATCGTCCGGCGCAGGCAGGAAGCATCGAGATGACTGGTGACCATATGTCTATGACTGCCGGAGGCCCGGGCACGATGTGATGACGTCACGCCTGGGTACCCGTATGTAAACAAAGCCGCGATTGCGGCTAGTAAGGAACACTAATCATGAGATTGGTGAAATTTTTTTCACCGATCTCATGCTTTCCAGCCTGGAGGAGAGATGTTATTGACCCCACATCTCTCCATAAAGAGGACCTGTCGCACACATTTCCTATTACAAGGGATGTTTACATTCCTTGTAATAGGAATAAAAGTGTTAAAAAATTAAAACGCTACTGTCCCCAGTAGCTCTCGTGCAGAAGCGAACGCACACGTAAGTTGCCTACGGAGATTTTTAAGTGCCGATGTTTGGCGCCGTTCCATGAGTGTGCGCAATTTTAAAGCATGACATGTTAGGTATCTATTTACTCGGTGTAACATAATCTTTCATATTTTACAAAAAAAATTGGGCTAACTTTACTGTTTTGTTATTTTTTTAATTCATGACATTTTTTTTTCCAAAAGGCGTTTGAAAAATGATTGCGCAAATACCGTGCGAGGTAAAACATTGCAATGACCGTTGTTTTATTCCCTAGGGTGTCTGCTAAAAAAACATATATAATGTTTGGGGGTTCTGCGTAATTTTCTAGCAAAAGAATGATGATTTGTACATGTAGAAGGGAAGTGCCAGAATAGGCCCGGTATTTAGGTGGGTATAAAAGCCTGGTATTGAAGTGGTTAAAACATCTTTGCCATTCTGAAGCTTCTCTCCAACCTTTTTGCATATTATTTTATATATACTGTAATTCTGTACTTGCCAAATACGCTGCAGAAATCTTCCTCCACTAAGTCTGGCTGCAACCATTTTAACTGTGGGCAGCTGAAGCTGCTGCCTGTTCACTTCCTGAATTTACACAGAGACACACGTCCAGCTCTGCAGCTCTCATTGGCTCTTTTATGACTCACCCCCCCCCCCTCCTTTCCTGGCACGAGGGTGAGAGATAAATAGCTGTGAATGATGCCTAGGCTTTTTACCAGACAAGAAACAAGAAGTGGGCTGTATATGGTATTTACTGGCAGAAAAAAATGTTTTACTATCCAAAGTTATAACGACAAGGGCAAAAGATTTGATAGATGGACGCTTATTGTTGGTTACCCGTTTAGAGTTACAAAGGAGGTTTTGCACTAGAATTATTGCTCTCGCTCTAACGAATATGGAGATACCTCACATGTGTGGTTTGAACACTATTTTTATTTTCCTTATTTATTTATTTATTTTTACACTGTCCCTTTAAAATGTAAACATCCCTTGTGACAGTAATAGGCAGTGACAGGTACATTTGTGGAGGGATCTAGGGGAGCCAATGAGGAGGGAGAGTCCCCGGAGAGCCGGGGCTCTCGTGCAACATCGCTGGATCACGATGAGGCGTGTGTGTGTGGGGGGGTGGGGTGGATGTTGGCTTCTGCCCACACAATTTTTATTTTTTTTTACCTTGCGCCTTCTTTAGAACCACTTTAGCCTTATGGATTGGTAATCTGCAATATATTACGTCTGACTACCCCTTTAATGTTTTACTATAAGTCCACTTTAAAGGGGCCATTACTGGTATGATTTGGATGTAGCCAACTAATATTTATAGGAATTGATTTCCTAAAGCGCTGCAAATTTGAATCTACATGACTCTAGCATTTATTTGGCACAACATGCTGGTTGTAATTATTATATTGGGTTAAAGTCATCAGCCCCCCAGCTAGACAATCAGTAGAATCCTCCGAGGAGATCAGAGTGAAGTTCACCTCTAGATCTGTTGTATGAAAATAAAACGTCATTCCTTTGCAGTAAAAATAGTAACAAAGGTAACAAACAAAGCAAGGTGCAATAACACCCAACCGGTTTCTTGCAACACAGTGTCCCTTGTCAGAGGCACAATAATTACTTGTGGTTTAAAGTATCTAATCAAATGTAAACGCTCCACCCAATAAGTGTGCAGGCGGATTCTGCATAGAGGGCGGAGACTTCATGTTTTCCCGTACCGGGGAAAGAAATACGTAAGAGTGAATTTCAACTGAGCTTAGGATGACAAATTGATGAAAAGGGGACTTCTGTCTGTATGTCGCACCAATCTGCTATAGGCAATGGAAATACCAAGCAAATCCTAATAAACTCGTATTGCTAAACTTTAGGTAAAAAAAAAAGAATTTGCAAACAGGAGTGTTTTTATTTTATTTATTATTACGGAAGAGATATACTACAGTGTCTATGTTTAAAAAAACACTGAACTTTGCTTAGTATGTTTATTTTCTAGGATTGTCACCGCCATCTAGTGGCAACAATGCAGTATTTTCCTGAGATACTTCAAAAAGAAAAAATACTGCATTGTTGCCACTAGATGGCGGTGACAATCCTAGGAAAAAACATATTAACCACTTAAAGGTTCCCTAAAGGAATTTTTTTTTTTTTAGCTAAATAGCTTCCTTTACCCTAATGCAAGCCTGGTTTCATGTCCTCATTGTTCGTTTTGCTGTAATTCTCTGTTCTGTTGTCTGTTTTCTTATGAAAAAAAGTACTGGGAGCTTCTCTCTGTGGTCTCTAATCAAGAAGGTGTGATTACTGTGTGTCTAAAACCCCTCAGAACCAATCAGTTTCATTTTAAAAACAAACACTCCCCTGCAGGGGCGGACTGACCATTGGGACTCTCGGGCACTGCCCGAGGGCCCCATGCCACTAGGGGGCCCCATCAGGGTTGCCAGGCTCAGTATAACCAGGGACAGTATGTAAAAATCTGTCCCTGATATGTCCGAAACTGACATGCTTTTAATGTTAAAATCCTGAGATTTTAGCTGCCCTGCCTCTGCAATGCCTCCTGGCGTGGTGGCCATCTTTTACCGGGGGGGGCCATGAGTTGTCAGTCCACCCCTGCTCCCCTGTATTGGCTCTGTGTCTCTGTCCTTCACAGAAGCATGAAACTAGATGAAAAACGAAACTGAAACAGCAGGCACATTATATGATTGATTTTTATCTATTTTTAATAATTTTTAAAAGGAATCAGTTAAAGTGGTTGTAAACCCACTTTTTCGACTTTTACCTACAGGTAAGCCTATAATAAGGCTTACCTGTAGGTATAAAGAATATCTCCTAAACCTATACGGTTTAGGAGATATTACCCCCGCTGATTGCAGCGGCGCATGCGCAGGGGGGAATCTACGGCCAAAGGACCGGCCACCGCCGTCCTGGCCGGATTTAAATCTCCCGCGCGCACGCGCGGGAGTGACGTCATCGCCGCTCCAGCCAATCACAGCGCTGGAGCGGCGATACCCGGAAGACACGCCGAGTCAAGATGACATCTCGCTCGGCGTGCACCAGGTAAGTTCCCTACACCTCGTTCCGAGGTAAGTTTTTCATAATGAGCTAATATGCGGTGCATATTAGCTCATTATGGCTTTTCCCTTGCAGGTCTAAAAAAAAAAAATATATATTTTTTTGCGGTTTACAACCGCTTTAACTATATTCATCTAGATTCACGTACCTCGGTGCATCTTTCTGCCGGCGTAGCGTATCTTCTTTACGCTACGTTGGCGCAACGTTGAGAGGCAAGCATGGTATTCACAAAGCAAATCCTCTCAACGTTGCGCCGGCGTAGCGTATAGTTGTCGGCGTAAGCCGACATAATTTAAAGTAGGTGGAAGTGGCCTGGAAGTGGGCGTGTAACATTTAAATGAAGTGTGACCCCATGCAAATGATGGGCTGAGCTTCAAAAAACGAACTGCGCATGTGTCGTATCTTGGACGCATCCCAGCTCACAGTTACATCGAAATAACTGGCTAATATACGTCAAAACACTGCCTATGATGTGAACGTAACCTACGCACAGCCCTATTCACGTATTGCGTAAACGACGTAAAAATTTACGGCGTTCGTTCCCTGGTCCATACCTTTGCATGGGTTGCGCCTCCTAAATGAGGAATAACTTTACGCCGTACGTAACCCTTACGCAAATCGCTTAAAACATGCGCCGGGCGCAAGTACGTTCGTGAATCTGCGTATCTTACTCATTTGCATATTTAAAATGGGAAAGTCAGATGCGTCCAGCGTAAATATACGCCCACGATACGCCGGCGTAGGCAAGTTACGTCGGGCGGCTGAAGCCTTTTTTTTCGACGTATCTAGCTTTGGAAATCAGCGCAAAGATACGACGGCGCACATTTGTACTTACGATGGTGTATCTCGAGATACGTCGGCGTAAGTGCCACGTGAATCCAGCCTATGTATCTATACCCTGTAAACAGTAATTTCAGCAAAAAAAAATGTTTCTTTACAACTCCTTTAAGCCCTGGACCATTATGCAGCTAAAGGACCAGGCCCCTTTTTTCGATTCGGCACAGCGTTGTTTTAACTAACAATTGCGCAGTCGTGCGACGTGGCTCTCACACAAAATTGGCGTCCTTTTTTTCCCACAAATAGAGCTTTCTTTTGGTGGTATTTGATCACCTCTGTGGTTTTTATTTTTTGCAATATAAACAAAAATTGAGCGACAATTTTGAAAAAAATGCAATATTTTTTACATTTTGCTATAATAAATATCCCCCCAAAATATATAAAAAAACATACTTTTCCTCAGTTTAGGCCGATACGTATTCTTCTACTTATTTTTGTAAAAAAAAAACGCAATAAGCGTTTATTGATTGGTTTGCGCAAAAGTTATAGCGTCTACAAAATAGGGGATAGTTTTATTGCATTTTTATTAATAATTTATTTTTTACTAGTAATGGCGGCGATCAGCGACATTATGGCGGACACTTCTGACATTTTGGGGCCATTTTCATTTTTACAGCAAACAGTGCTATAAAAATGCACTGATTACTGTGAAAATGATGGTGAAGGGGTTAACTTGTAGGGGGCGCTAAAGGGGTTAAGTGTTCCCTAATGTGTGTTTCTTACTGTAGGGGGGCGTGGCTGGGCGTGTAACGTCACTGATCGTTGTTCCCTATGACAAGGAACAGACGATTAGTAACAGGCTCACTAGTAGGGATGAGCTTCGCATTCGAAACGAACGTATGTTTCGACTCGAACATCGTCCGTTCGATCGTTCGTAGAATTTCGACCAAAAAACGATCGTTCGTGGCAAATTCAAGTGAAACAAAACGACCGTTTTTAAAACTTTTTTTCCATTGATACTACTATCAATGGAAAAAAAAGTTTTAAAAAAGTAGTTTTTTCAGGAGTCCTGCTCTTGAAAAAACGACCGTTTTTAAGACTTTTTTCCATTGATACATGTTCCCTGGGGCAAGACCCGGGTTCTGAAAGACGTTTTCCAACAATAACTTGAAAATTGGACCGTATTTGAATTTGAACGTTCGAGTCCCATAGACTTCAATGGGGTTCTAAATGTTCGTGCGAACGATCGGACCGTTCGACGGTTCTGGTGCGAACCGAACGCGGGGGTGTTCGGCTCATCCCTACTCACTAGGAAGCATGGGGAGAGGTTTGTTTACACTCACTTCTCCCCATTCTTCAGCTCTGTGACCCGATTGTGGGACACCGGCGGCGATAGGGTCCGTGGGTCCGCCGGTGCGGTCACGGAGCTTAGGACCATGTCACGAGCGCCATACCTCCCAACATTTGAAAAATCCACTGCGGGACAAGGCAAGTCATTCAATGAAGTTGTTGAGCAGGGGGGGGGGGGGGTTGGGGTTTGCCGACCGAAGTTGTTGAGGGGGGGGGGGTTGGGGTTTGCCGACCGAAGTTTTTGAGAGGGGGGGGGGCAGACACATCTGTAATAAATGATTGTTACCTTCCTTCTTTCAAACTCCTTACAATGTATATGTGACCTCACTGACCAATAAGGACTGGGGAGTAGGAAAAACAGAAATTTACATAAAATGTACTGATTATTTTAAAACTGGAAATCCTCCACTTTGGCTAATGTATATTTTATTCAGTATTTTATGGAGTAAATAGGGTGAGTTGTGACAAGTTCACTTTAAGCTGGATTGTATAACTGAGGAATACACTCCGAATCTGGCGTGATCTGCCGCCATATCGCCATCTGCTGGTGGTAAGAGGTAATGCAGCATTCGGAGGTTGTAGTATACACTTATGTGATTTTGAAATATTAATATCAGTATGCAGGATTTATAAAAAAAAAACAGTTTTCAGAGCACAAAATAAGGGAGAGGGTTACAATACAATTCAAGACAAGTGGGTTAGGAGGAACTTGCTTGTGAGAGCTTACAATCTAAGAGGGAGAGTCAAGTGGTACAAAAGGTAAAACATGTGAGTGATGAGCTGATGAAGAAGATTAAAGTACAATTTTTAGGTGGAGGTGGGGTAGACCTTGCTGAAAAAAAATTATCATCTGGAATTGCTTGATGTTAACAGAGCTGGAGATGGCCAGACAGACTGGGGTAAGGAGTTACAGAGAATGGGAGAGGCTCTGGGGAAGTCCTGGAGGTGACAGACCTAGAGAGGAGGTCTTGGGAGGATTGGAAAGGGTTTGGGTAAAGCTTTGAGGTGAGATTGGTGATGAAGCTTAGTGTAGAGTTGTAGATGGCTTTGTATATTCTTATAAGTATTAACCATTTCCTGCAATATACTGTGGATGGTTGGTGTAGGCAAAGCAACGTACCTGTATGTCGCACCCCCTGGCCAGCATTCGCTGTGATTGTACATAGCGGGAGCCTGTCAGTGAGCCCCAGCCAATGATTCAAGGCCAGGACCTGTAAGTGTCAGTTAGTCACCCCCCCCCCCCTCAGTGTCAGTGTCAGATTTCCTGCCACAATATCACAGTCCCGTTATAAGTCGCTGATCACCGCCATTAGTAGTACACGGTGTGCACAATTATTAGGCAAATTGTATTTTTAAGGATTAATTTCATTATTAAACAACTAAAGAGCTCTCGGTCAATCCAAAATGCTAATAAACCACCCAACAATGGAACTTCCGCTTCTCGTAACCCCCCTCTGGTGTCACATTTGGCACCTTTCAGGGGGGGGAGGGAGCAGATACCTGTCTAATCCAGGTATTTTCTTCCACTTTTGGAGATAGGATGCCACGTGCCATGCCTTCTCCCGCCCCTTCATCACTGTCTTCTCGGAGACACACAGGTCCCAGAAGACAGCAGAGACCAGTGGGATCGCGCAGCGCGACTAGCGCATGCGCAGTAGGGAACCAGGAAGTGAAGCCGCAAAGGGACAGATCGGCTTCGGGTTCCGACATCGCGGACGCCCTGGACAGGTAAGTGTCCTTATATTAAAAGTCAGCAGTATTTGATTTTTTTTTTTTTTTCGGTGGAACTCCGCTTTAAAGGGGTTGTAAAGGTTCGTTTTTTATTATCTAAATAGGTTCCTTTAATCTAATGCATTGTTGGTTCACTTACCTTTTCCTTCAATTTCCCTTCTAAATATTTTTTTTCTTTGTTTTCTTTGTCTGAATTTCTCACTTCCTGTTCCTCCTCAGTAAGCTGTTCTAAATGACTTTCCACCTCTTGGATGATGGCGGAAAGCTTACTGAGGAGAAACAGGAAGTGAGAAATCCAGACAAAGAAAAAATTTAGAAGGTAAATTGAAGGAAAGGGTAAGTGAACCAACAATGCATTAGATTAAAGGAACCTATTTAGAAAATAAAAAGGCGAACCTTTACAACCCCTTTAAGAAAGTAAAAGCAAGGTTTTGGCTTTCATAGGACAATATCTGTGCACATTTAAGGCCTCATGCACACTAGACGTTAAAATAACATTATAAAAACGCCATTAGCTTTGCAGTGAGTTTTTCAACTTTTTGCAACGTTTTTGCAATTGCGTTTTTAGCGTTTTTTTGCATATTTTTCCTTTTCAATGGATCAAAAACGTGCACAATTATTATGCAACTAAATATAAAATGAACATTTTCCCATCTCACTTGTTTATTTTTATCTGTTAAAGTGAGAATAATAAACAAGCAACTCAAAATTTACAAATAAACATTTCTTATATGTAAAAAAAAATAAAAAAAAATCAGTGACCAATATAGACATTTATTTCAATAAGAGTCGTAAGCCTTCCAGACTGTCAGTTTCTTGATCTGTTGACGATCAACTAAATTTGCAGAAGCAACCACAGCCTCCCAGACACTGTTCAGAGAGGTGTATTATTTATCTTCACCATAAGGCCCCTTTCACACTGGGGCGGGAGGTACGCTGGCGGTATAGTGCTGCTTAAAATTGCGACTCTATATCATCGGACTTATGTACATTGATGAGGCAGCACTTATGGGCACGGATGAGGTGGCACTTATGGGCACTGATGAGGTGGCACTTATGGACATTGATGAGGGGGCACTTATGGGCACTGATGAGGTGGCACTTATGGACATTGATGAGGCGGCACTTATGGACATTGATGAGGCGGCACTTATGGGCACTGATGAGGTGGCACTTATGGACATTGATGAGGGGGCACTTATGGGCACTGATAAGGTGGCACTTATGGACATTGATGAGGCGGCACTTATGGGTACTGATGAGGTGGCACTTATGGGCACTGATAAGGTGGCACTTATGGGCACTGATGAGGCAGCACTTATGGACACTGATGAGGTGGCGCTTATGGGCACTAATTAGGTGGCACTGATGAGGAGGCTATAAGACCCCTTTCACACTGAGGCGGTTTCCAGGCGCTATTGCACTAAAAATAGCGCCTACAAAGTGTCCCTAAACAGCGGCTGCTGTTTCTCCAGTTTTGAAAAAATCCGGTCGAAATCGAAAATATTTCAACCGGATTAGAAAACAAATAGTCTCTTTTCGAATAGAATTTTTTTTTTCGCATTCCGATCAAATTTAGTCCGCGGGTTTTCAATTCGGAATCGAAAACGTTCGTTCTGATTCGGTAAATTCGCTAATATTGCAATTCGGGAATTCGTATGCATCCGAATGTCTGAATAATGGAAAATGTGTCCGAATTTCGATTCGGAACGAAACGAAATGCACATGCCTAATGGTGGGCACTGATTGGTGTAACATATTTTTATACTGTAATCAGTATACATTCCTAGATGTCCCCCTGTGTGTGTAGATGCCGCTGATCGTCTCTCCTTGCCACACACTCTTGTGAGGCGTGGAGAGCCGATCACGGCATGTGACCGGCTGTGATTGGACACAGCCGATCACATGGTTAAACAGCTTGATTCACGCCTACTGGTACAACCAGGTATGGGCGCCTTTCCGGCACATCCCATATCAGGCAGTCCATTTATTTCAATGGAAACGCAACAAAGATGTCCCAGACTCTGTTCCAAAAACGCAATACACCAAACCGTACAGTGCTGTAACAGTTTAACACTGACAAAAAAAATCAGATACGTAGGGGTACCATTAACAAATAATGGTAGAACCCGGGCACCAATAAAAACCTGGCAGAAACTCCAATCCTCCTCTATTATATCAAAATCGGGGGGGGGGGGGGAGTTTTTACCAGAAGCTAAGCTGTAAAAAGTCCACTCCAAATAGTATTTTTTTTGGGGGGGGGGGGGATGGAATGCCATCCATTCCTGTCCTGATTGAAATAGTGGAACTGTCCCTACTGGGGACACCAATAAAAACCTGACAGAGACTCAAACCCTTCCCCGTATGATGCCTTAAAAGATCTAACACTGTCCTCCTTGTTATGTGTCTAGGGTAGCCTGGGACTTCTAGTTCCAAGGAATCAGAAAAGCCTCAAGTCTGTAAATCCCGGACTAAACACGTCATTGAGGATCTCAGCCCTCTGGGAACTTTCCGGCTCGCCATCTGTCAGATCCGCCATTCGTTTGCCGCGTTCTGCTGACCCCTCCCGCCCGCCGCTGAACAATTTGGCCCCGTGTCCAAAAGCGATCTAAGATGGGGACACAAAGTGCATCTCCTGCGTGTCGGGTTGTTCTAAGTGTCTTGTTTTGTGGCCGGAGATCAAACACTTACAAGAGACCTTCTCCTCTTCTCATTCACCAAACCACTTAGGATACGAGATCTACAAATTACAGCAATATATAATTCATACCGAGCGGAGGAGTGCAGAGCTCTCATATCATCAGAGCAAATCATTTCCAGGGACACTTCCCTACTGAGACCACGGATCCAACTAGTTCTGCTATGGAGGACCGATGTAAACTCTACTTACTGAATTATACCCATGACTTACTCATTTAATCACTTCAATTCTGGGCACTTTTACCCCCCTTACCCCCAGACTAATTTTCAGTGTCAGTGACACTTGGAATGGTTCGGAGCCGTTCCCAGTCGTTCGGAAATACACAGAATCACTAGGAAATACTCGGAAATACTCTGATCCCGAGTGTTTCTGAACCTTTCCTAGGGTTTCCGAGATCAGCCAAGCTGTCCACGAGTATTTCCGAGACTCTCCGCCCCCCCTCCACCTCTGGCTACATGCGGTATTGCTTGCAATAGAAGTAAATGCGGAATAAATTATCTTTGTTTCCATTGACTTCTATGGGGAAACTCGCTTTGATATGCAAGTGCTTTGGATTAAAACATTATCCTGGAACGGATTACAAGCATTTTCCTGTTTCCAAACTTTTGCTAGGGTTTCCGAGATCAGCCAAGCTGTCCACGAGTATTTCCGAGACTCTCCGCCCCCCCACCTCTGGTCACATGCGGTATTGCATGCATTTGAAGTCAATACGGAACGCATTATCTTTGTTTCCATTGACTTCTATGGGGAAACTCGCTTTGATATGCAAGTGCTTTGGATCACAAGCATTCTCCTGGAACTGAGTATGCTCGTAATCCAGGGTTCCACTGTTTTTTTTCTTTTTGCCAAATAAACAAAAACAAAAAACAAAATAAATTCCGCTACATTTCTTTGGTGAAAATAATCCAATCAGTGTATATAATATTTAGTCTGTAGGAAACTTAGAGAGTCCACAAACTTGAATCAATTGAATAAAATGTTAGGACAGTAGAAATGTCCCCCATATGAACCCTTTTTGAAAAGTAGACAGTCCAAGGTATTTAGTAAGAGGCATGGCTTTTTTTTTTTTTTAGTTTTTTGTTAAACTTTTTGGAAAATGAAGAAAATGTTATTTATTTTTTATTTGTATTTTTTTTTTTTTGTACATACTGTACAGTCACAGCGTCATCAAATACTGGTGTGGCGGTGACCAGGGACACTGACTGGGGACAGTATGTTTATAAAAAAATAAAAAATATATCATTTTTTTTTTCAGTTTAAAAAAATATATATATTTTCCCTTTCCTTTTTTTTTACACACTGTGACCAGAGCAATACAGAATTACCATAGTAACACTGTATCATTCTGGGGAGTCGATCAGAATTCGTTTTTTACATACTATGATTGGTTATAGCAGCAAATTTCACTGCTATAACAAATATTTTTACTTAATGACAGTGTGTGGACACTGTATATTGTTGTGATTGGCCACAGCTAGTCACATGGTACAGATGGGCTGTGATTGGTCCTGTCTGTACCATGTGATCCAGTGCCATCTTAAGAGCATTATAGGCCCCCGGGCAATACAGTGCACTGGGGCCCTGTCTACACAAACCACGCACAAAAATTTACTGCCAAAAATCATGAAATTTACTGGCAGAACCACAATTTTTTATTGGCACTGCAAAAAAGTACCTAAAAATACAGTTTTACAAATTTCTTCATTGGCATGAAGGTTAGGTTACTGTAACCCAGCCTGATCAGAGTTTCCTCTTGCATCAGAGTCTGTAGGATTCCCCCTTACAGTGAAAGGGAACTCTTATGTAAAGGGGAACACTGCAGATCATGATGTAAGGGGAACTCTGATGTGGAGGGGGGCTCTGGTGACCAGAGACCTCCTTATATCAGAATCCACTGCTTTCTCTTTACATCAGAGTTCCCACTTAAATCACGGTCCTCAGACTGAGTTCCCCCTAGCACTGTAAGGGGGAATCCTGCAGACTCTGATGTAAAGGGGAACCACCTTCCGTAGAGTAAATACACTAAGGTAAGGGGGGGCACTAATATTTTTGTATTCACTCCCCCCTTTCTTTAGCAACCACCCGCCCTTAGACTGGCCTGGTGGTGCTATCACTGACCTCCTCTCAGGTGCACCATGCAAGGCTCAGTCAGATGGCTCCAGCTTGGCTGCTCTGGTTTTATCCTATAGTCTCTTCATGTCTGACTTCTCCTGTGACCCCCATCCCAGCGGTGCTCCCACTCTTAACTCCTCTCCAGACTCTTCCTCAGAGACTGTAGACACGATACAGTTCTACAGTTCTGACCCGCCGTTCTCCACCATTTTTTACTGGGGTCGCTGGGCAGCCGATGGGGGCCCCCCAGGCAAGTGGGGCCCCCGGGCAACTTCCCAGTGTGCCCAATGGAAAAGACAGCCCTGATGTGATCACTGTGACCAACCACAGCTAGCAACACAATTGTATATAATGAATGGCTTGAAAGGAAGCTGTTCATTGTTTACAACTGTCATGTGATCTGCTGTGATTGGCCACAGAGATCCCATAGTGTAGTCAGCGAGCTGGTATACACAGCATGTGACAGATCGTACAGGAGCGAGGCCCCTCCAAGGAGGATATTATATGATGTCCTTGCAGAACAATACAGTTTCCACCCGAATGTCATTTTACAATGATGTGGACGGGAAGCAGTTAAAGATAAAGTTTAATCTGCATATATTTTACCTCCCCTGGTAAAGCCCCCCCCCCCCCCCCCCATGGAGCCCTTTAGTTTTTAATACACACCTTGTTTTGGATTCAATTATATTATTACTGGGTCTTTGTGCTTCTATATGCAATGCAGGCAGATCATGCCTGACACGGTGCGGGATTCGCAGTGATTCCTGTGAGTTTCCCGCACCGCATCACAATTGCACTCTGCTCATGCATACCACTGCAGGTGTCAATGTTAAAGTTATGACACCGCAAAACGCAAGCGCAATTGGCTGATCGAATTCTTGGAATCCACACTCGAATCCACTTATCAACTATTTGCGGGCAGTGCAAACTCAAGGGGAAGCAGACTTGGGCCCCACAGCAATGACTGGGCCCCCGGGGCAGCTGCTCCTTTTGCCCTGTGTTAAAGACGGCCCTGGTGACAGTGCATATTTTTAGCACTGATCACTGCATGGGTGTCACTGGTCCACAAAAAGTGTCAGTTAGTGTCAGATTTGTCCGTCACAATATCACAGTCCCGCTATAAGTCAGTGATCACCGCCAATACTAGTAATATATCCCACAGTTTGTAGACGCTATAACATTTGCGCAAACCAATAAATATGCGCTTATTGGGATTTTTTTTTCCAAAAAATATGTAGCAGAATACATATCGGTCTAAATTGATTTTACATTTTTTTTTATTGGGAATGTTTTTTTATAGCAGAAAGTAAAAAAAATATATATATATTTTTTAAATTGTAGCTCTTTTTTTTGTTTATAGCGCAGAAGTTTAAAAATGAAGAGGTTACCAAAAGAAAGATCTATATGTGGGAAAAGGGACATAAATGTTATCTGGTTACAGCGTCGCACGACCGTGCAAGTGTCGGGGTCATTAAGGGGTGTAAATCTTCTGGAGGTGAAGTGGTTAACCACTTGCCTACTGGGCACTTAAACCCCCCTCCTGACCAGACCAATTTTCAGCTTTCGGTGCTCTCACACTTTGAATGACAATTACTCAGTGATGTAATACTGTACCTAAATTACACTTGTGCCTTTTTTTCATACAAACAAAGCTTTCGTTTGGTGGTATTTGATCACCTCCGGGTTTAAAATGAAATAAGACAAAAAATTCTGAAAAAATACGTTTTTTTTTTTTTTAGTTTCTGTGATAAAATTTAGCAAATTATAAATTTTCTTCCTAAATTTTGGCCACAATTTATACTGCTACATATCTTTGGTAAAAATAACCCAAATTGGTGAATATTATTTGGCCTGTGTGAAAGTTAGAGAGTCTACAAGCTGTGGTACCAATCATAACAAATTGATCACATCTGATGTATTGGCGGCCTATCTCAGACAGATGGCACTAATACGTGGCACTGATCACTCTGATGATAGATGGCACTGATACATGGGACTGATGACATGTGACGCTGATAGCAGATGGCACGTGACACTGACAGGTGGCACTGGGGACAGATGGCACTGACAGGTGGCACTGGGGACAGATGGCACTGATAGGTGGCACAGGGGACAGATGGCATTGACAGGTGGCACTGTGGACAGATGGCACTGGGGGCAGGTGGCACTGATAGGTGGCACTGGGGACACATGGCACGAATAGATGGCACTGGGGACATGTGGCACTGGGGTCAGATGGCACTGATAGGTGGCATTGGGGACAGATGGCACTGGGGACAAATGGCACTGGTAGGTAGCACTGGGGGCAGATGGCACTGACACATGGCAATGGGGACGGATGGCACTAGGGACAGATGGCCCTGATAGGTGGCACTGAGGACAGATGGCACTGACAGGTGGCACTGGGGACAGATGGCACTGATAGGTGGCACAGGGGACAGATGGCATTGACAGGTGGCACTGTGGACAGATGGCACTGGGGGCAGGTGGCACTGGGGACACATGGCACGAATAGGTGGCACTGGGGACATATGGCACTGATAGGTGGCACTGGGGACAGGTGGCACTGGGGTCAGATGGCACTGATAGGTGGCATTGGGGACAGATGGCACTGGGGACAAATGGCACTGATAGGTAGCACTGGGGGCAGATGGCACTGACACATGGCAATGGGGACGGATGGCACTAGGGACAGATGGCCCTGATAGGTGGCACTGGGGACATATGGCACTGGGGACAGGAGGCACTGGGGACAGATGGAATTGATAGGTGGCACTGGGGACATATGGCACTGGGGACAGGAGGCACTGGGGACAGATGGCACTGATAGGTGTCACTGGGGACAGATGGCACTGGGGATAAATGGCACTGATAGGTAGCACTGGGGGCAGATGGCACTGGGGACAGGTGGCACTGGGGACAGATGGCACTGGGGACAGGTGGCACTGGGGACACATGGTACGAATAGGTGGCACTGGGGACATATGGCACTGATAGGTGGCACTGGGGTCAGATGGCACTGATAGGTGGCATTGGGGACAGATCGCACTGGGGACAAATGGCACTGATAGGTAGCACTGGGGGCAGATGGCACTGACACATGGCAATGGGGACGGATGGCACTAGGGACAGATGGCCCTGATAGGTGGCACTGGGGACAGGTGGCACTGATAGGTGGCACTGGGGACATATGGCACTGGGGACAGGAGGCACTGGGGACAGATGGCACTGATAGGTGGCACTGGGGACAAATGGCACTGATAGGTAGCACTGGGGGCAGATGGCACTGACACATGTTAATGGGGACGGATGGCACTAGGGACAGATGGCCCTGATATGTGGCACTGGGGACAGATGGCACTCATAGGTGGCACTGGGGACATATGGCACTGGGGACAGGAGGCACTGGGGACAGATGGCACTGATAGGTGGCACTGGGGACAGATGGCACTGGGGACAAATGGCACTGATAGGTAGCACTGGGGGCAGATGGCACTGACAGATGGCACTGGGGACAGATGGCACTGGGGACAGGTGGCACTGGGGACACATGGCACGAATAGGTGGCACTGGGGACATATGGCACTGATATGTGGCACTGGGGACAGGTGGCACTGGGGTCAGTTGGCACTGATAGGTGGCATTGGGGACAGATCGCACTGGGGACAAATGGCACTGATAGGTAGCACTGGGGGCAGATGGCACTGACACATGGCAATGGGGACGGATGGCACTAGGGACAGATGGCCCTGATAGGTGGCACTGGGGACAGATGGCACTGATAGGTGGCACTGGGGACAGATGGCACTGATAGGTGGCACTGAGGACAAATGGCACTGATAGGTAGCACTGGGGACAGATGGCACTGACAGATGGCACTGGGGACAGATTGCACTGGGGACAGGTGGCACTGGGGACAGATGGCACTGATAGGTGGCACTGAGGACAAATGGCACTGATAGGTAGCACTGGGGGCAGATGGCACTGACACATGGCAATGGGGACGGATGGCACTAGGGACAGATGGCCCTGATAGGTGGCACTGGGGACAGATGGCACTGACAGGTGGCACTGGGGACAGATGGCACTGATAGGTGGCACTGAGGACAAATGGCACTGATAGGTAGCACTGGGGACAGATGGCACTGACAGATGGCACTGGGGACAGATTGCACTGGGGACAGGTGGCACTGGGGACAGATGGCACTGATAGGTGGCACTGAGGACAAATGGCACTGATAGGTAGCACTGGGGGCAGATGGCACTGACACATGGCAATGGGGACGGATGGCACTAGGGACAGATGGCCCTGATAGGTGGCACTGGGGACAGATGGCACTGACAGGTGGCACTGGGGACAGATGGCACTGATAGGTGGCACTGAGGACAAATGGCACTGATAGGTAGCACTGGGGACAGATGGCACTGACAGATGGCACTGGGGACAGATTGCACTGGGGACTGACAGGTAGTGTTTTATGTAGTGTTCACTCACAGATCTGCAGCACAGGTCGCTCTCCCTCCTCAGATGCGCTGTCTGTGTGAGGAGGGAGAGCCGGCAATGAGAGATGATCTCATATGTTTACATTTGAGATCATCTCTCATTGGACACGCCGATCGATTGCTTAATGGCCGCTGTGATTGGGCATTTAGCACGATCTGTAATTGGGACACGGCCAACACAAATTTTCCTGCTGAGCTCCCACCGCGGCGCACGGGGAACAAGTAAATAGGAGGCCTCCCGGCTATTGAGCGCTGTGCTGTAGACGTCTTTTATCTATAGCGCGGGCTCAAAGGGGTTATAAAGGTTCCTTTATTTATGTATTTATTTTAAAGCAAACGTCTTATACTTACCTCTGGGATGCAGTTGGTTTTGCACAGAGTGGCCCCAAACCTGCTGTTCTGGGGTCCCACCATTGTGCTCCTGGCTCCTCCTCTTCTCGAGTGCCCCGTCGGAGAAGCGCTTTACTTTGAAGTTGGTGCAACTTGAAGTCACACAGATATGAAGGGTACTCATTGGGAGGCATGGGGTACGACTTGTCATGCGACTCTGCAGTCCCAAGTCGCAGGATATAAATGTAACATTTCCATATGCAGAACATTTATCTCAGTTTATCTCTTTTACTAAGTTGCGTTTACAAGCATTTGCGTGCGTTTATATGTGTGTGCCTTGCGTTTGCATGCATTTACGTGCCTTTGTTTATGGAATCAATTCTTCATTCATTTCTTTTAATATGTAGCGCCTACATATATTTGCGCACATGCATGTGTGTTCGTTGTGCGTTGACATCTTTCTTCAGTGCGTTAACATGCGTTCACAGTGCATTTTTAGTGCATTTGAGGTGCGGTTTGGGAATTTTATTTTCATTTATTTATTTTACTAAGTTGCGTTTACACACATTTGCGTGCGTTTATGTGTGTTTGCCGTGCGTTTGCATGCATTTTCAGTGCATTTGAGGGGCGTTTTTGGAGATAATTTTTTTCATTCATTTCAGTTTATTTCTTTTGATGAGTAGAGTTTACATGCATTTGTGCATGTGATGTTTGCGGTGCGTTTTCATGCATTTTTGTAATCATTTTAATGTATTTCTTTTACTAAATTGTGTTTATATGCATCTGTGTGCGTTCATGTGTGTTTGCTCTACAAATACACTTTCATTTTCAGTGCGTTTCTATGCCTTTAAAGTGCGTGTTTTGGATTTTTTTTTTGTTCATTAATTCCAGTTTATCTATTTTACTAAGTTGCGTTTACATGAATTTTCATGCATTTTCAGTGCAGTTTTGGAATAATTCAGTTTATTTTTCCTTTACTTAGTTGTGTTTACACATATTTACATTCGTTCATGTGTTTGGCATGCGTTTTTTTACTGCATTTGAGGTGCGTTTTTGTTTTTATATTTTTTAAATTAGTTTGAGTTTAATTACTTTACTAAGCTGACTTGACATGCGTTTGCGTGCGTTTGTGTGTGTTTGTGGTGCTTTGCATGCATTTACTTGTTTCTTTTGAAATCATTTTATTCATTCATTTCAATATATTAATTGTAGTTGTGTTTACGTGCATTTTAAGTGCTTTTACATGCGTTTGCAGCACATTTGAGGTGCGTTTTTTTTAAATATTCTTTTAAATTAATTTAATTTATTTATTTTTTGCTAAATTGCATTTACATGCGTTTGCACTCATTCGAGTGTGTTTCCATGTGTTTCCATGCAATTGTGGAAACATTTCTTCAGTTATTCATTTTTTATTTTATGTTATTTGTATTGGACATACCGTGTTTATTCTACATAAAAAAAACAAAAAAAAAACGCAGCTAACTACATCTGGTGTAAACAAGCTTTAATTCTATTTCCAATAACGCAGTCATGGCGGCATGGATGCTAACGCGCACATGCGTTTTCCCTGCGTTGCGGTGACAGGTTCTCTTTGCGGTGCACGGACCTCCGGCACATAAATACAAACAGGCCTGGAAACTGGAGCCGGTCTGATGTATGTATCACTTACAGCGCGGCGAACGGGGCGGCCGTAACCAAGCAACCGCCCGAATCTCCTGGCTGACGGGAACCCGAGCTCCGTCCTTCCTCGCTGAAATATTCATGGGCTGGTGATACCGCGCCACGAAACGTGCCTGTGATCTCCCCGACGAATGGCAGCCAATTATCGCCACAAAGGGCGCGCGGTCCGCCTAATTAGTGACCTTTGCGAGAGAAACGGCGTTCAGTGCGCAGAGGATTTTGGGAGAATTCTGTAATGGGCTGTCAGTGAGGTCCGCGACCTTCATGTAATGTCGTAATGAGCGTCAGACAAACTCCCAGCGGACGATTCTCCTTCCACACTCTGACACCTGTAACTGGCCGACCATGAAATCTGATTGGTTGCTTCGAGAGTTTGAAAGACTAAAAATCTTCTGTAAAAAGAAACTGCCAATATAAGTGCTGATAATACAAAAAACTCCAAAGAATGAGAATATAAAACAGACATATCCATCAGCATCCTCGTCTGTTCATGACTTACTACCCCTAAGGCCTCGTACACACGATCGGACATATCCGATGAAAACGGTCCGCGGACCATTTCCATCGGATATGTCCGATCGGGAGTTTGATCCGATGGCGTGTACACACCATCGGATCAAATTCCCCGCCGCCGGACGGCGCGGTGACGCAGCGGTGACGTTGACGCCGCCGCGTCACCGCCACGTCACCGCACCAGGAAGTAAAACACTTCCGCGCATGCGCCGAATCCATTCGGCGGCGGCGCGGCGGCGGTGGGGGACGACATGTCTGCTGGTAAGTGTATTAACCAGCAGACATGTCGGGCGGACAGATTCCACCGGATGGATTTCAAAGCATGCTTTGAAATCTGTCGGGTGGAGAAATCTGTCCGCTAGCCCATACACACGAGCGGAGATGTCTGCTGAAATGGTCCATCGGACCGTTTTCAGCGGACATATCCCCTCGTGTGTACGAGGCCTTAAGCATAAATTCCCCCAGTACAAATCTGCCCCCCTGCTAAAAATCCCCCCTCCCAGCACAATCCCCCCCAAACAAGTCACCCCTCCTAGCACAAATCCTCTACTCCTCAAATTTCCCCTCTGAGCACACATCACCCCCATACCACTGCAAAATCCCCCCTCCCAGCACAAATCCTCTACCTCTACCCCTCAAATGTCCCCTCTGAGTACACATCACCCCGCTCCAAATCCCCCCTCCTAGCACAAATCCTATACCCCTCAAATTCCTACTCTGAGCACAAATCCCCCCTATACCACTGCAAAATCCCCCATCCCAGCACAAATCCTCTACCCCTCAAATTTCCCCTGTGAGTACACAATACCCCACTCCAAATCCTGTACCCCTCAAATTTCCCCTCCGAGTACACATTCTGCCCCCCCCCCACTTCAAATCCCCCCCTCCTAGCACAAATCCTCTACCCCCAACATTTACCCTCTAAATACCCATTCTCCCCCCTCTCCAAATCCCCCCTTTTAGCACAAATACTCTACCCCCAAATTTGCCCTCTGAGTACACCTCCCCCCTCACAATCCAAATCCCCCTCTTAGCACAAATCCTCTACCCCACAAATTTTCCCTCCTGGCACAAATCCTCTACCCTTCAAATTATCCCTCTGCGTACACATACCTCCCACTCCAAATCCCCCGTCCTAGCACAAATCCTCTACCCCTCGAATTCCCCCTCTGAGCACAAATCCCCCCCCCCCCCACCCATTACAAATCCCCACCTAGCACAAATCCTCAACCTCTCAAATTCCCCCTCTAAGCACACATCCCCCCTACCATGGCCAAATCCCCCCTCCTAGCACAAATTCTCTACTCTTCAGATTTCTCCTCTGAGTACACATCCCTCCACTCCAAATCCCCCCTCCCAGCAGAAATCCTATATGCTTCGAATTTCCCTCTAAGTACACATACCCCCCACACCAAATCCCCCGTCCTAGCACAAATCCTCTTCCCCGCAAATTCCCCCTCTGAGCACAAATCCTCCCAGTCCAAATCCCCCCTCCTAGCACAAATCCTCTACCCCTTAAATTTCCCCTCTGATCACACATTCTCTCCCTCCCACTCTGAATCCCCCTCCTAGCACAAATCCTCTACCCCTTAAATTCCCCCTCTGAGCACAAATCCTCCCACTCCAAATCCCCCCTCCTAGCACAAATCCTCTACCCCTCAAATCTCCCCTCTGATCACACATTCTCTCCCTCCCACTCTGAATCCCCCTCCTAGCACAAATCCTCTACCCCTCAAATTCCCCCTCTGAGCACAAATCCACCCACTCCAAATCCCCCCTCCTAGCACAAATCCTCTACCCCTCAAATCTCCCCTCTGATCACACATTCTCTCCCTCCCACTCCGAATCTCCCCTTCCAGCACAAATCCTCTACCCCCCCAAATTTCCCCTCTAAGTGCACATTCTTCCTCCCCCACTCTGAATCCCCTGTCCTAGCACAAATCCTCTACCCCACAAATTCCCCCTCTGAGCACAAATCCTCCCACTCCAAATCCCCCCTCCTAGCACAAATCCTCTACCCCCAACATTTACCCTCTAAATACCCATTCTCCCCCCTCTCCAAATCCCCCCCTTTTAGCACAAATACTCTACCCCCAAATTTGCCCTCTGAGTACACCTCCTCCCTCACAATCCAAATCCCCCCTACTAGCACAAATCCTCCACCCCTCAAATCTCCCCTCTGATAACACATTCTCTTCATCCCACTCTGAATCCCCCTCCTAGCACAAATCCTCTACCCCTCAAATTCCCCCTCTGAGCACAAATCCACCCACTCCAAATCCCCCTCCTAGCACAAATCCTCTACCCCTCAAATCTTCCCTCTGATCACACATTCTCTCCCTCCCACTCCGAATCCCCCCTTCCAGCACAAATCCTCTACCCCCCCCCCCAAATTTCTCCTCTAAGTGCACATTCTTCCTCTCCCACTCTGAATCCCCCGTCCTAGCACAAATCCTCTACCCCACAAATCTCCCCTCTGATCACACATTCTCTCCCTCCCACTCCGAATCCCCCCTTCCAGCACAAATCCTCTACCCCCCCCCAAATTTCTCCTCTAAGTGCACATTCTTCCTCTCCCACTCTGAATCCTCCGTCCTAGCACAAATCCTCTACCCCACAAATCTCCCCTCTGATCACACATTCTCTCCCTCCCACTCCGAATCCCCCCTTCCAGCACAAATCCTCTACCCCCCCCAAATTTCTCCTCTAAGTGCACATTCTTCCTCTCCCACTCTGAATCCCCCATCCTAGCACAAATCCTCTACCCCACAAATCTCCCCTCTGATCACACATTCTCTCCCTCCCACTCTGAATCCCCCTCCTAGCACAAATCTTCTACCCCCCAAATGTCCCCTCTAAGTACACATTCTTCCTCCCCCACTCTGAATCTCCCTCTCAGCACAAATCCTCTACCCCCCAAATTTCCCTTCTAAGTACACATTCTTCCTCCCCCACTCTGAATCTCCCTCTCAGCACAAATCCTCTACCCCTCAAATTCCCCCTCTGAGCACAAATCCCCCCTCCTAGCACAAATCCTCTACCCCTCAAATTTCCCCATTGAGCACACATTCTCTCCCTCCCACTCCAAATCCCCCCTTTCAACACAAATCCTCTACCCCTCAAATTTCCCCTCTGAGTACACATTTTCTCCCCTCATTCCAAATTCACAATCCACAAATCCTAAATTTCCCCTCCTAGCACACATCCCCCCTAAACAAAAAATGTCCCTCCTAGCACAATTCTCTTTTCCCCTTCACCACCATATCACCACAGACTACACGTCCATAATGGACATTTATGGACAGATGCAAAAATGAAGGATTTTACAAACTGTTTGTAAATTTACTGAAAGTTGGCAACCCTGCTCCCCACATGAAACCACAGTGCCCAGTGCAGTCCCCCGTGCAGCCCTGTAATCATTATGGCATCATTCAATGTATTTTAAATGCCTGAACTGAACCTGTTGTCAGCCTCAGTGAGTAGGTGGGCTGTGTTACACTTGTATATAAGATATTTTACAATGCATAGTTATGGTTATGTTCATATTATTGTAAACCAAGAATTTGGCCTCTTATGGTTGGTTAATATACCGCCATCTTGTGGTTATTTTGGTTATTGCACCATATTTTTCTGCGTTCCTTCCCATTTTTACGATGTATTTCCTTTTCTGTCTTGTGGGGATAAAGTCAGGACTGAACCAGTAGTGTTATTATTGCCGGAACTTTCATACTATCCCCATCAATTCTATAAGGAATATAACCACTTGAACCAATTCTGACTAGTATCACGTATATGTAAAAATCTGCATATTTTTTTTTGATGTTGCAATTATTTTTATAGCACACGGTATTTGCGCAGAGGTTTTTAACCACAATTTTTCGGGAAAATATTAATTTCAGTGAATTTTAATGCATAAATCACAATATAATACCCAATTGTTTGATAACTTATAGCAAATGATGTTACGCTGAGTAAACAGATACCTAACATGTCAAGCTTTAACATTTCTCTGAGGAAAGAGGCGTGACCCCCGAAACATGTCAGCTGCCTAACTGTTAGTTCAGAGGACGACACCAGCTGGAGCATACTTGTTTAGCTTGATGTTTTTATTCTGTATGTGAGTATCTATTTGTCTATGTGGATGTAATAAAATTAATAATGGTAATGTACAAGTTGGTTGCGCCCTCCTGCGTGTTTCTTGTAGTTTAAACATAAACGTAGCCCGTAGGGGCTGCTAAGTAATATGGCCCACCTATCACCCTGCCCAGCCCGGCATTCAATACTCAGTCACTCATAGACATAGAAGAGTCCATGTACTTTTTTTTTTTGTTTTTTATTAAGGGTATTGAACTTGGATGGGGTAAAGGATGTATGGGATGCCCCGTAGAATTTTGTAGAACTTGCTTGGGACAACTATATACACGCTGGTATATACACCTCAGTCTCCACTCCAGCACAACTCTTGCTGCAGACGATCACTCCTCAGCTCCTCCAGGCTCATGCACTTTATTTGCTTGAGCTTCCAGTCACAGCTAGCACCGCGTGGTTAGGCCTGACACTGGTCAGCCAGGACTTAGCAATTGCCTTTTGCAGGCATGGACCGTGGGCCCCTATAGTGTTGCAAATAGAAATTTCCTGGTGCTAGCTGTCCTAACATGCGGCTACTTAGCCCAGTAACACGTCTTCAGGCCCTGTCAGCCCTCCTGGCTTGCAGCTGCCCTTATCCACTGCCCATGACACCACAATCCACTCTGCTGATTCTGCACCCACCCCAGACTGCATGCTCCTAGTCCTCTCAGGTGTGCCTCTCCAGTCCTCCAGACTGTGCATGTTACTCACCAGCCCTCCTGGCTGCGACCAGTTATTCCTCTCCCTGGAGACTTGCCTGGAAATGCTCTCCCCTGCTTTCCTCTATTACTCCTCCTATGAACCCTGTCCAAGACACCTCCACATTTTCTTAAAGGGGCCCATCTGCACCCAAGCCCAGGCCCAAGGTCACTCCCCCCAGACTAGGGGGCTCCCTCAAATGCCCCGACAGCCTAGCATTCCATCTCCAAGCCCAAAAAAAAACTCCAACTCCTCCCCAGCTGGGCTTACCATGGATATTTAATGAGCCCTGCCCCCTGCCGATCCAGGTTGGGGATTGGTCAGGGTTCCTCAAAACACCACAATCAGCTTTACTCCAATCTCCTCTCTTTCTAGCATATTCTAGATTAAAGAGGGAGGTCTCAGTGATGCTGCCTGTGAGTCACCAGCTGCTGCCCTGATCCATTCCCAGCCCAGCCCAGCCCAAATCAAAACAAACAGGCTTGCAGCCAGGCCTGCCTAAATTTGCCTAATCCTAACCAAAAATTCTCACTCTAGCACCTACCTACCTAGAGGGTGCTACACTTATACTAATAATGGAAACTGCATTACAACAGCAATAATACATCTGGGCAGTTGTTGTCCTTGGCAGCCAATTATATTGCTCCTCTTCTTTTTACTATGAAACTTATCAAATAAGACTTTGAGCCACAAACTCATTTATTTTCCCATTTTATATAACTCTTGCCTTGGTGTGGTGCTGTGCTGCCACCTGCTGGTAATTTCATGTAAACACAATCAGCAGATCAGTGTGGTGTTAAAGTGGTTATAAACCCTTTTTGACTACTTTTACCTATAGGTAAGCCTAGAATAAGGCTTACCTATAGTTAGTGGAAATATCTCCTAAACATGCGCCGTTTAGGAGATATTTAAATTGTAGTCCGCCGAAAATCCCAACGGCGCATGCGCGGAGAAGAAATGAAACAACGTGCCGTGTCTTCCCCAGCCTGTGCTGTAAATGGCCGGCTCTCATGCGCATGCGCAGGAGTGACGTCACGCGTCTCTGCCGAATCACAGAGCCGGAGTGCGCAGCCCGGAAGGAAGAGGGGACAGAAGATGGACGCTGCCTACACAGGGGACATTGCTGGATTCTTTTGCAGGTAAGTGGCACATAATGGGCTAGTATGCAATGCATACTAGCCCATTATGCTTTTCACTTGCAGGCTTTGCAGCAGACTAAAGAGGGTTTACTTCATCTTTAACATGTAAACCCACTAACCCCGCAAAAGTAAAATCAGTCTGTATATGCAGCATAGCATGCTTGTTATACTCACTGTAGAACTTAATTGGTAAGTCCTCTGCATTGTGTAAAAAGGCTGTTTTATCCTGTATGCACAGAATCCTTTCCTCCTGCAATGTCTATCTGGGGAAGGTCAGCTAACACAGGCAGGGTAGTAAACCTGTGACAGAACCCAGGACCTACCTCTCACTATGTTCATAGAGGGGAGAATGTGTGCTAGAGATAAAGGGGGAAGACCGGTCTAGTAGGGAATAGGAGCAGAGGATCGGAGAAGTAAGTCTTCTCTTCTATGTCCCCTTGACCTAAACAACCAATTAAGCCTTGCTGTGAGGGCACAACCCCACTGCAAGGGCTAATTTTAAGTTTCACAAAATTCTTAGGGAAATACCAGTTTCTAAGCTGCCATAGTAATCCAATGGCTTTAGTACTTACCAGGTCACTTGTTTGGAATGAGAATGCACAGTACCATTTCAGTGTTTGCAGATGACACCAAGCTATGCAGTGGAATAACGTCCTTACAGGATGTCTCCAACTTACAAGCCGACCTCAATGCTCTGTCTAATTGGGCGACTAAGTGGCAGATGAGGTTTATTGTTGATAAATGTAAAGTTATGCACTTGGGGGCTAAGAATATGCATGCATCATACATGCTAGGAGTACAACTGGGGGGATGTGTAGTGGAGAAGGATCTGGGGGTTTTAGTTGATCATAAGCTCAATAATGGCATGCAATGCCAAGCTGCGGTTTCCAAAGCGAGCAAAGTCCTTTCTTGTATTAAGAGAGGTATGGACTCCAGAGAGAGAGAGAGAGAGAGAGAATTTTTTCCTAGTACAAATAATTAGTTAGACCTCATCTGGAATATGCAGTTAAGTTTTGGGCCCCAGTTCTCAAAAAGGATATCGGGGAACTGGAGAAAGTGCAGAGAAGGGCAACCAAACTGATAAGAGGCATGGAGGAGCTCAGCTATGAGGAAAGATTAGAGGAACTGAATTTATTCACTCTTGAGAAGAGGAGATTAAGGGGGGATATGAGCAACATGTACAAATATATAAGGGGTCCATATAGTGAATTTGGTGTTCAGTTATTCACTTTAAGTGGGCACTCTTTATGTCTAGCGCACAGGTGGCAAACACAAGGCCCGCGGGCCGAATCCGGCCCTTCAGGCCATTTCATGTGGCCCTTGCACCTCTTCAGCAGCTGCAGGAGAGCTTCAGCCCTCCTCTGGTCCTACTCCAGACCCTTACTTTTTGTTTTCAAGCAATGCATCCAGCTTCTTCCCAGCAGCAGCATATGGAAAGGGAGGTGCACTGTGATGTAAGGGAGAGTGGGGGGACTCAACTTTTGATGGTGGGGTGGCTCTTGACATCTAATGTAAAGGGAGGGGATGCGCTGGATATCTAATCTTACAGATACAACCGGCCCTTTGAGGGCAATCATAATGCTGATGCAGCCCACAATGAAATTGAGTTTGACACCCCTGCCCTAGAGGAAAAAATATTTAATCTCCAAATACGGTAAGAGCTGTGAAAATGTGGAATAGACTTTCTCCAGAGGTGGTTCTGGCCAGTTTAGTAGATTGCTTTAACCACTTCGGGTCCGCGCTATTGACAGAATACGTCAACAGCGCGGACCTGAGGCGCCGGGGTCACGTCTTTGGACGTGATTTACTTGTAATTCCCCGCGCGCGCCACAGGGTGGCGCGCGGCGGGGAAAAACAGTCCCGATGCATCACCGAGGATTCGATGCGTGTACCCGGCGGCCGCGATGTCCGTCAGGTACACGCGATCGGCGGTGACAGAGCAGGGACGTGGAGCCCTGTGTGTAAACACAGAGCTCCACGTCCTGTCAGAGGAGAGGAGACCGATGCTTTGTCCCTTGTACATAGGGACACAGCATCGGTCACCTCCCCCAGTCACCCCCCTCACCCACACAGTTAGAACACACCCAGGCAATACATTTAACCCCTTCCTCACCCCCTAGTGTTAACCCCTTCAATGCCAGTCACATTTATACAGTAATTAGTGCATATTTATAGCACTGGTCGCTGTATAAATGTGAATGGCGCCAAAAATGTGTCAAAAGTGTCCGATGTGTCCGCCGTAATATCGCAGTCCAAATAAAAATCGCAGATCGCCGCCATTACTAGTAAAAAAAAAAATAATTCTGTCCCCTATTTTGTAGGCGCTATAACTTTTGCACAAAGCAGTCACTTATTGTGATTTTTTTTTTTTTTTTTTTTTTTACAAAAATACGTAGAAGAATATGTATCGGCCTTAACTGAGAAAAAAAAACATTTTTTTTTTAAAAAAAAATGGATATTTATTATAGCAACAAGTAAAAAATATATATATTTTTTTAAATTGTCGCTCTTTTTTTGTTTATAACGCAAAAAATTAAAACCGCACGGGCGATCAAATACCACCAAAAAAAAGCTCTATTTGTGGGGAAAAAACGAACGCCAATTTTGTTTGGGAGCCACGTCGCACGACCGCGCAATTGTCAGTTAAAGCGACGCAGTGCCGGAATCTGAAATTTCGCCTGGGCACGAAGGGGGTTTATGTGCCTAGTAAGCAAGTGGTTAAAAAGGCCTGGATACTTTATTGTACATAATATAACTGAGTACTGACATTTATAGGTTGATCCAGGGAACATTTATTAAGTTGATCCAGGGAAAATCCGATTGCCTCTTGGGGGATCAGGAAGGAATTTTTTTCCCCTGCTGTAGCAAATTGGAGCATGATTTGCTAAGGTTTTTTGCCGTCTCCTGGATCAAAGGGTAAAGGATTATGTATATGGGATTTTTTTACAGTCCTGCGAGCGCAACGCTCCAGTGTGAAATCCCTTGGGCTTTCACACTGGAGACAATGGAGCAGTGTGAAAGGGGTCTTAAAGCGGAACAATACTCACCTTGAATTCAGCGATGCGCTATTCCTGGAACTCACCGCCTGCCACTTACGTCTTCTGGCGGTTGGCTTTTGGGTCTTGATCGCCGGCCGCTGTCATTGCCCAGGCCAAGGTGATCTCACTCCGCGGGAGTTCGGTCAGATTCCGCAATGCCGAATTCCTGCTCATGTACAGAGGTTGACAGGCTGGTAAGTAGCTTTAATGCAGAAGAGAGATAAAGCATGTCACCTTTGCAATAAAATTCCTGCCTGTCCATCCATTTTCATTTTGGAGCTTAAAGTTCCACTTTAACTAACATGGTCAAAGACACTAACCATAAGTGTATCCTCTCTAAATATATTGTTATGTGTAAGTTCGAAGTTCTTCCTTATAATGTCAAATTTTTTATTTTCTGTGAAGACATGGATTTATTAAAACTTTTTTTTTTTTTAAGAGCCCTTGAATGACTTTTTCAATAACCTTTGAAATGCAGGTCACATGAAATCCTCCTCTGCTCCTGTTTCTTTCTGGGCCCCCTCCACAGTCTGTACAATCTGTAGCAAAGCTGCGTCTTTCTATAATTAGCCGGTGAGTGGGCAGCCCTGGAGAATGATGGGAATTGAGAGATCACAAAATAGACCCGAACCATAGTAACACTGCAAGCTGTGACGTGTGCTAATCTACAATACACGATGTCTGAGTCATACATCAGAGAGATTACTTAGTGCCAGCCGAGTTAGTGAGCTTTGTGACACTTTGTTTAAGGTACAATGCAGTTGAGTAAAGTATGTCATTGTTTTACGTATGTGCACCTACAGTGCAATATTCACATAGCTCCCAACTGTCCCTGATTGTCCCTCTGTTCCTCATTCCTCCTCATTTGTCCCTCATTTTGGTCTGATCTATATAGATGTATATAAAATGCACTTTTTATCTATCAAAAAGTTTTCCAGCACTAAACCTTTCATCTGATTTCTAAATTGTGCATTTTTAAATTCCAAAAGCCAATATAAAGAAATAGTAGGGATAAAAAAAAAGCACTTGTGGGCTTAACCAATCTTGTTTTTTTTTTTTGTACAATTCTTCTTTAAGTGGGCGTGGCAAGGGGTGTGTCATGTGCCTGTGTACCACCCTGCTCCCAATGAGTGGGTGCTATATGTTAAAATTATAGTTTGTCTGAGCAATAGTTTGGCTCAGAAAGATTGTATTCAAGTTGTGGTTCTGTTTCAGTTCAGCTGAAAACTTGTATAGCGCAACTGAATCGCCTCAGGGCGCTGGGTTGCACGTTTTTTCCACTTGACAGTAGGTGTCACTGTTACCACTGGTCAAGGTTGGAAATGCAACAGGTTGAATGTATTGGGTACTCCTTTTTTAGAAATGGCTCAGGGGGTGTGGCCAACCCACTGTGCATTCTGGGAGAGGGTACTTAAGGGGCAGACACCATTCCTTCTTCTGACACCAATGATGGGGTACTATTAATTCCTCTGACACCAATGATGGGGCACTATTAATCCCACTGATACCAATGATGGGGCACTATTAATCCCACTGATACCAATGATGGGGCACTATTAATCCCACTGACACCAATGATGTGGCACTATTCCTTCCACTGACACCAACGATAGGGCACTATTCAGCCCACTGAAACCCCCTAATACCAAAGATGCATTGTTTACTCCCACTGATGCCAGGGTAATTTTTTACTCCCGGTGACCACAGTTCGGTCCTCCTAAAGTCTGGAGGATATTAAAGCTGATCTCCCACGCCAAAAACATGTTTTTCTTAATGGCTATTTAAAAGGTTAATGCCCCTAATTAGCTGAACTCGCGTTTTTTGTCTCCCGCGGCCGCTCCGCTGCCATCCTGTGCGAAATAACAACTTATATTCCTCCTTCCGTTTAGGTTCCATTTTAACTGTGGGCATAAGCCCACAGATCGGCACTTCCTTCTTCTGGTGGATGCTGATGTCCCAGCATCCACCGCTCGATCTCGCGCATGCGCACGAGCAACGCAGAGCAGCTGCTTGAGCGTCTGTGTTGCCATGACAACGGCAACCTCCTTCCTTTGTTTAATGCCGCGCGTCACTTCCTGCCTAGGAAATAGCGCGATATTTGATCACACGGCTGCGCAGTTTACACAGGGAGCTATGGAGAGAAGCTCCCAGAGCGCACTGCATGGAGCAGGAAGCGACGCAATGCCCGGAGAATTCCCGCAGTAAGCCAGACCGGAAGGCAGTCTACTGTACAGGTACTGTACAGATTTACTTTAAAAAAACATCCGTTTTGATAAAATCAACAACATAGGAGAATTACAAGGGGAATTACAAGTAAATCACGTCCAAAGACGTGACCCCGGCGCCTCAGGTCCGCGCTGTTGACGTATTCTGTCAATAGCGCGGACCCGAAGTGGTTAAAGCAATCTACCAAGCTGGCCAGAACCACCTCTGGAGAAAGCGGCAGTGTAATTAAAGAAATGTTAGAATTAGGGTGGAGATCCGCTTTAAACTGGCCCTTTGTTTAGAAAGTTTGGAGATGTGTAGATGAATAAACAGACAGATACAAAATGAAACAATGTTTCATTGTAGATTTCTGTATTTGCGACTGACCTATGTTGTTGATAAACAAACAGACTGCTTTTTTATATAGCTCCTGCTGCCGGGACATTCCCTGTGTACCCCGCAATGCAACTGTGATTAATCAGAGCTGAATTGCCTGACAGGGGGGATCCCAGCAGCAGGACAGAAGGACTGAACCTACTAGACACGCCCTGTGTACAATGATTACTTTTTTGGGGTGTGTCTAGCATGCCCAGAGTCTGAAACTGGTTAAACAACACTTTTTTTTTTCTCAAAGCTTTATTGAACCATTTTTTTTTATATACTTAGCCACATATAAAGATCTAACATCATTTGGCTTCATAAGCAAACACAAAAACACAATTTGAGCCTGTTTGCTATTACATTTTATACTTGTGCATAGACTTTTGCATCCTCATCAAACATTAAAATAATAGTACAAATCAAAAAAAGATATTGAATACATAATAGAAAACAAGAGTAAAAAAAAGAAAAAAGAAGAAGGGGGGGGCCTTTCCTATAGGGCTTTCTTCAACATTTCCTAAATTCCTATGTGGTGAGAAGCTAGGTAACAGGTACAGTCTGAAAATGTCTGTGAGTGTGGAAATCTTTCCACGACCCCCATTTAACTATGACTTTGGGATACTTCTCTTGTAAGCTTGCTGTCAATTCCTCAATATGCATAATATAATTTAATTCAGACACCCATTCTTTAAGGCCCCTTTCAGACTGGGGCAGGAGCCGCGGTGGCGGTATAGCCCTGCTAAAAATAGCGGCGCTATACCGTCGCATTTGCAGCAGGAAATCGGCCGCTAGCGGTGCGGTATTAACCCCCCCCCTAGTGGCCGGTAAAGGCTTAATACCGCCCGCAATGAGGCGCATTGCGGGCCGTATTGCCATGGTTTCCCATTGTTTTCAATGTGAAGGAGCGGTGAAGGAGCGGTATACACGCCGCTCCTCTCACCGCTCCAAAGATGCTGCTGACAGGAGATTTTTTTCTCTCCCGCCAGCGCATCGCCTCAGTGTGAAAGCCCTCGGGCTTTTACATTGAGTATGCAGTGAAGAAGTTTTTCAGGCGGTATAGCAGCGCTATTTTTAGCGCTGTACCGCCTGAAAAACTCCTCAGTGTGAAAGGGGTCTAATATGACTCCAGAATTCCAATGTCTAAATATAAAAAAAATTAAACTACACCTATCTTGACCTATCTTTCAATCTTCATTCATCACCAACCAACAATCATCACTCACAATAAACCAGCACTCATTAATACCCAGCTACCCACAAAAAGAAACAAACCAAAACAAAGTACCTCCCCAAAAATTCAGCCCACCCAAACTTTAGCTAGGCCCGACACGTTCTTAAAAGTCCTATCTGATTTTACCTTTGCTGCGTGGCTCCTAAAAATAAAAGAATTCAAAGATGAATTTAGTTGCTCTGAAATTATGTGATTTATTTTTTCATAATATTGGGCCATCTACAGTCTTTATATTTTTTTTAAGCACACACCCCAAAGACGCCTTCAGACTTTATTTTAAGATCACATGAATGTGTATCGATCAGACATGTCCTGTTGACACCAACAAACACATTTCAATTTGCAAGACTTGAAATACTGTATCTCCAGACAGACTCACAAGCTAGAAAAGCGTAGTGTGTGCATTTCATTACTTGTAGACAGCCAAGGTTCTCTTTTCTTGCCTGTAAATCTCTCATGATTGTGCTCACCACGGTATGGTCAGTCCTTCCCAGTTCAGAAACATTCCATTGTGGTTTTCCTTTAGCGTGTCAAACACTTTCATCATTCCATCCACACTCTCGTGCACCTTCAGTGAAGCCTTTGCACCACCCATATCGGTTTGGACCCAGCCAGGAGCAAAAGTCACAACAATAATCCCATCAGATTTGTAGGTCTCAGCCTGACATCGCGTTAACATATTCAGTGCTGCCTTACTGCAGCGATATTCTATTAAAGGATGCTTAGAAAATGCAAGTGAGACTGTTCCTATAGAGCCTAAACCACTGGATATGTGGATCACAGCAGCCTTGCTGCAGCTCATTATTTCATTAGGATTTTCTTGTGCGGCTTTCTTTAGCAAGGGAGCAAATATCTGAGTAACCAGCATTGGTCCTACAGTATTAGTTTTATAGAGTCTCATCATGTCCTCTGATGTAGTTTCATCAGCTGAGTGGAAGATGGCAATACCAGCATTATTGATCAGCAAGTTCAGTCCACGTCCTTTCAGGGTCTCCTTTACCACACTGTAGGCATCTTCAATGCTGGCTTTGTCTGTTACATCCATCTTGACATTAACAAGGTTTGAGTGTTTGGAGGTCAAGGACTTGAGTTCCTGAGCAGTTTCTGGATTCCGACACGCTGCAAAGACATGTTCTGGTGGATTCTGTTTGTTGAGAAAAGTCTTTACCAGTTGCAGACCAATTCCTCTGTTAGAACCAGTGACCAGGACACTGCGGATAATGAGGTCTGCCATTTCGTTTTCTTGGCAGTCTTTTGTCTTTGCAATAAAAGCTGCTGAAGAACTTTATAGTCTTTCTACAGTATTTTTTACTCTTAGTGTTCCTTTATGTGTGCTCTGCTTATCTGAACATTTGTTAATATTTTACTAAAAGATTCATATTACTAAGTTAAAATGACCGATATTGATCAGTCAAAGCCTCCTGCCCTATTTCTTTGAGCTGCAATAGTACTTAAAAGCAGTTAATTAGTAACGTATTTATCGGCGTATAACACGCAAAGACGATAAACAAGCACCCTAACTTTAAGAGGGAAGTTTCAGGAAAAAGCTTTCCACAGCCCCCTGCGTATAACACGCAGGCACAGTTAACCTCTATTTTCAGGGTAAAAAAGTGAGTGTTATACGCCAATAAATAGAGTATTACAGCATGCTAATATGACACACACAGATTTACTAAAACTGCTAAACGCAGAGCCTGGTACAGCCGTGCATAGTAACTGTTTTGGCAATTTTACTACCTCACTTATCCACATGCTGATATATATATATATAATAAGTGGATAACATATCAGAACCTAGGCAATCTTGATGCCGCTCTTACCATAAAGTTAATAACAAATTATAAGGACTGTGCTAAAAATAAAGATCTTCTGGGGTAAAGCCAAACAGCTGCAAGGGATTACTGGGTTTACAAAATGTTGCTCTATTTGGAATAATACCACATACCCAGAACTGGCAAAACTTACCTATGCTCCTAAGTGGTGTGTGCATATGGTATCACGCACATGCAGCATATTTTTAGAGCTGGTAAATGATTATCCTTTTCTTCGTTGCAGACTCTGTATGGTCTAGTACAATCTATGTACTTCTATTATTTGCTGTTGTTCCACACGGTGCAGGCACAAAATTTGCCCTCTGACCTCTCTCTTTCCCAAACACCTATTTTTGGTCTGTTGCAGGACGTTGAAATACAGAAGTGCCATATTTGCAATTGTTGTGCATCCCTACTGAATATCTATTTGGAGGCCTACACCTGTGTAGCCAAGGTTTGCTACTATGCTTATGATTAAGCCCTGGTTCACACTGGGCTGCGGGAGTGAAGCAGTGCGAGTTCAGCTGAACTCACACGATTTCACTCCCGCCTGGCAGTCCCGATTTCAGCCGCGATTTCAGAGACATCTGTGCAGGTTTCTGCACAGATGTCAATGTAAATCGCAGGCTGAAATCGCAAAAAGTAGTACAGAGACTACTTTTTGAAATCGGTGCAATGCCGCAGATGCAGCGTCGCACAGATTAGGACACTGCCATTGCCGGCAATTTGCGGCAAAATCCGCCGTTTTGACATGCGATTTGACATGCCAAATCGCATGTCAAAACGCACCAGTGTGAACCAGGGCTAAGGGACAGTTTCTTTATTGTTATAATGGGTTTGGCTCCTTCCTGTACTCTATGGGCCAGATTCTGGTAGAATCCGCGGCGACGGACACTACGCCGCCGCAACTTACTGGAGCAAGTGCCGTATTCTCCAAGCACTTGCTCCGTAGTTTGCGGTGGCGTAGTGTCCGTAGTGTAAATGGCCCGGCGTATCCCCGCGTAATTCAAAGGGGGCAGCTTGTATTTAAATTAAGCGCGCCCCCGCGTCGATCGAACTGCGCAGTGCGCATGCTCGAGCTCACGTCGGAAAACGTTGTTGAAACCGACGTGAAAACGACATGATCATCACTTACGCAATGCCCTATTCGCGAACGACGTAACCGACGGAAAAAGACAACGACGCCATACTTAACATGGCATACAACAGAACATCGTAAGCCTACCCCTCATATAGCAGAGGTAGGTTTACGCTTACGGAAACGACGACGAGGCGGCGTAAAAACTTTCGGGAATCGGCGTAGTAGGCTCATTTGCATAGGCAAATGAGAAATCAACGTAAAGGCCACCTAGCGGCCAGGGAAGGAATTACATCTAAGATCCGATGGTGTAAGTGTCTTACAGCTGTCGGATCTACGCCGTATCTATGCGTAAGTGATTCTAGGAATCACACGCATAGATACCCGGACAAAAAAACAGAGATACGACGGTGTTTATTGAGATACACCGTCGTATCTCTTTTGAGAATCTGGCCCTATGTGTGTTCTTTCTCCTGTGTGAGGACTCAGAGCAAAGCATTGTGAAACATATAGGGCCAGATTCAGGTAGAGTTGCGCTGGAGTATTTCGATATGCGCCGCGTAACTGAATATGCGCCGTCGTTTCTATGTGGCCGTACCCACCAAACTAGATGCGACAGAAAACGGGCCATTTCCGATCGGCTTAACTTTCCGACGCTAGAGTCTCGTCAGCGCATAATTTCGCTTGGCGCATCAGTCGCGCCTATTGATTTCCCCTGCAAATATGCAAATGAGGGTTATTTCCCAATTCTCGAACGGATTAGCACCATACGCTGGCTACATGCGCCGCGCGTATCTCGTCCGTCCGGCGCAAAGTTATTTCTACAAATAGCTGCTTTATCTTTACTCCAGACGGCCACAGGTCAGCAGGAGAGCAGCTACAGCAGCGTTACCAATGATAAGAGCTAGCTGAGCACCCCCACTTGCAGGAAAACACCGCTGTCCATGCTTGTCTGTCAACTTTTACAGCCATGGAGGAAGACATCATAGGTCTCCATAGCCGAGATGACGGCTGACAGCTCCTGGCCTTTAGAGTTCAGCTTTCTCCTGTGTGTTTGCGGGGAACGGGAGCAGCCATCTCAGAACAAAAGTAACTTCACTGCGGGGAGGGGGAACAGGATATACTTTAGTGCTGGAATGGCGCATCTACGAGCGCATTTAAACGCCCAACGGAACGCATTGCGCTGACGTTTCCCGTGAAGTGGTGCCGACGGAAGTTGTGAGCATGCGCACAAGGGGGCGAGTGAAGCCTCACTTACTGCGCATGCTCCGTGGATGATGCGCTGAACGTAAGCCTCTGCGCTGGGCTCCGCCCATCATTTACATATGATCACACCCACTTCCACTTGCGTCGGGTTACGCCAGCGCATTTTCGTTACTCCGGCGCAAGTTTAGGAGCAAGTGCTATGTGAATTACAGTACTTGCGCCGAAAGTGTCGGCGGAGTAACGTAAATGAGAAATGTTACTCCAAAGTAAAGAAGCGCCCATCTACCTGAATCTGGCCCCATAGTCCGGGATGAGGAAGTGACACCGTTAGCAGGATCAATCTGGACTACAGGTAACAGAATGCTGAGTGCACAGAACAGCCTGCTGGGAGAGGAAATAAAAAGGGCTGGTGGGACCTGATTCCCTCTCTGGATGTCATTCTCATCCTGTCAGCAGGAGGTCTGTGTGACAGGGAGTGCTGAGAATCTGCGGCCTACACATGTACCTGCAATTCAGTCTGCAGGGGGCTGCAGCATGGCGCAGCGCCCCAATTTCTACAGGACAAAGATACAGAGACAGAGAATACCGGCTGGAACTCTCTATTTATCTCATCCATTCATCTGAGGTTCGTAGTGGTGAACAGCCCTTGTTATAGTTAACAACAGTAATGCTGAGTAATACTTATACAGACTGCCTGGTGAAACTTGTAGTTCCACGGATGTGAATCTACATCTACACAGGCCACACACAGCAGGCGCTTGGGGTCAATACACCCATTGTATTTTATAATCAGTATTGTGAACACCCTTTTGATAAAGTAAAGGAGGAATATACACAATTTATCAATTTTTGGACAAGGTGCAGTTTAGTACATTCTTATTGCCTTTTAAATCTTGGATTACAATTAACTGCAATACAAAAAACGCAGGCTAGCTAAAGATAACAGGAATTAAAGGAACAATTCTAATTTCCTCTCTTTTGTGCACAACTTCCTTATGCTCAGTTGCATGCATTGCATTGAACTATTATAGGGAGCCACCCTATAGGGTGTTAATTAGGTTTATATTGTTGTTGATATTTTACAGTTTGCTGGTCTTTGTGTTGAGGAGAGATCCGACACGTGAGATATAGTGTTGGGTATTTACTCCTCTGTCTACCTGTCCACATAGGTCTTGTATTGGGTCTATGTTAAAGAGGATGTCCGCTTAAAAAAAAATATTAAAAGCCAGCAGCTACAAATACTGCAGCTGCTGACTTTTAATATTAGGACACTTACCTGTTCTGGATTCCAGCGCCGTCCGCAGCAGAGAGACGAGTGTCCGCTCGTCTCTCTGCTGCTCCCCCTCCATCTATGGTGAGGGAACCAGGAAGTGAAGCGCTCCGGCTTCACTGCCCGGTTCCCTACGGCGCATGAGCAAGTCGCGCTGCGCCCGCCAATTGGCTCCCGCTGTGTGCTGGGAGCCGAGAGTTCCCAGCACACAACGGGGGGGCGACGGGAAGCTGAGAAAAACCCGTCTTTTGCCCGACCGGAAGTGGGTGCAGATACCTGTCATTAGACAGGTATCTGCACCCCCCTCCCCCTAAAAGGTGTCAAATGTGACACCGGAGCGGGGGAGGGCTCTGATCAGCGGCACTCCACTTTAGGGTGGAGCTCTGCTTTAAGTATTCATGCATAGTAATATATGGACATATTTATTGTTAACATAAAATGAGCCACTTATGCAATTTTCTGTGTTTATCTCATCTTAGTAAACATATCTGATTTGTTTCATTGATATTGTGTGAGTCTCTATTTACTACTACAGCTATGACAGGATGGAACCCAAGGTGTCAGAGGTAAAAGAGGATTTGCAGAGCCGAGGTAACCAATAGGATGCAGAGTCTATTAGCAGCCCTCACAGGGTACACCTGTAAGGCTATGGATCTGTGGGAGTCCGATGTGGGGGAATTGTCTGGAGAACAGTGGGAAAAGTGCAAGCTAGCTCTCATAATACTTCTTAGCATTTATCAAAGTTATACCTTTTATTGTGAGTTCATTATACCCTAGTGAAATTGTTTAAAATGGGGCTTTTGTGAGAGCCAATTTGTCCTAAATGTAGAAGGGACCATGGGGATCTCATACACATGCTGTGGGGATGTCCCAAGTTACACAGATACTGGACATCTGTTCTTGCAGCAGTTAACAGCGTATTCCAAACAGACATCCCTTCTGACCCCAGGCGTTGTCTGCTGGAAGTTTTTTTTTTTTTTTTCTTTACATTTTACTGGATGCATTTACCGAGGAAACTGTTTCCAAGGCCTTGTTTCAGGCACATACAATTATTCTTCTCCACTGGAAAAGCACTTCCCCTCCATCCCTTAAAGCGGAGGTTCGGCCATTTTTTTTTTTAAATGTCAGCAGCCGAGGCTGAGCAATCTCTCGGTCCTTGGCTGCTGCCACCGCCATCCTCGGTGAGGGAATGAGGAAGTGAAGCCTTGTGGCATCACTGCCCCATTCCCTACTGTGCATGCGCGAGGATCGCAGCGCGCGGTCACTGGTCCCCGCTCTCTCCGGTGTTTCCGAGAAGACAGCGGGGGGGGGGGGTGACGTCACAGGCTGGATTCGCACCCCCCCTCCTCCTGAAAGGTGCCAAATGTGACACCGGAGGGGGGAGGGATCTAAAAAGCGGGGGTTCACTTTTTGTGTGAACCTCTGCTTTAAGGCAGTGGTTCTCAACCTCAGTCCTCAGGTACCCCAATGGGCCATGTTTTGGGAACTTCCCTTAGATAAAATGTCTCTTATCAATACCATATCATTGATATTGATTTAAAGCAGCTGTGCAAAGTAGGAAAACCTGAAAACATGGCCTGGTGGGAGTACTTGAGTATGAAGGTTGAGAACCACTACCTTAAGGAATGGCTAGAACCACTTTCCGACCACCTAACTGTAAATATACATCATTACTTTGACACTAAATACCGGGGGTTATGGCAGCAGCTAGCTGCCATAATTTCTGTATCTTTTTTTTCAGTCAGGCGGACAGGTAAAAGTGGTCCCAGTGGCAGATTCACCACAAGATCACTTTTATAGGCATCGGTGCCCTCCCGCCGCTTCACAGTTGTCTATATGGTTTATCGGTGAGCCTGGAGCCGATCTGATCCTTCAGGTGCCTGGGCAGGGAGCCGAGTGAAAGCAAGATGGCCCCCACTTGGCTCTATGCCCTTGGAGGACCGGAGTGACATCTGATGTAATTTCCACCTCTCGGTCTTGAAGGGATTTTTTTTCCTTACTTTTCTTTACCACTTCAGCCCCGGAAGGTTTTACCCCCTTAATGACCAGAGCATTTTTTGCGATACGGCACTGCGTCACTTTAACTGACAATTGCGTGGTTGTGCGAGACTGTACCCAAACAAAATTGACATCCTTTTTTTCCCACAAATAGAGCTTTCTTTTGGTGGTGTTTGACTACCTCTGCGTTTTTTTTTTTTTTCTTTTTATGCTATAAACATTTTTTTTTTTTACTTTTTGCTATAATACATACATATAATACATACCTGCGCCCGCTATCCTGCTTTTGCAGACTGATGTACAGGTATGTCAGTTTACGCAAGAGAGCCGAACTGCCACAGTATATCTGCATGAGCAGGTCAGCAAGTGGTTAAAGACAAGATTTTATAATTTCTTTTGCTCTTAATGGTAAATGAGAGATCTGGGATCTTTTTGACCCCAGATCTCTCAAAAAGGAGGACCTGTAAGGCTTATCTCTATTACAAGCGATGTTTAAATATCTTGTAATAGGAATAAAAGTGATAAAAAAAAAAAATGGGACAATGTAAAAAAAATTGCACGCAGAAGCGAATGTATACTTAAGTCACACCCACATATGTAAACACATGTATCGCTGCGATCGTTAGAGCGAGAGCAATAATTATATTGCAAGACCTACTCTGTTACTCTAAACAGGTAACCTGTAACAATTTTAAAGCATTGCCTATGCAGATTTTTAAGTACCATAGTTTGTTGCCATTCCATATGCTTGCGCAATTTTAAAACATGACATATTAGGTATCTATTTACTAGCATAACATCAACTTTCACATTTTTCAAAGAACATTTAACGCAAACGACTCAAATTTTTTTTTTTCGACGCGATGACGACGGCCATACTTAACATAGGATACTCCACTAGGGGCTGGTTCATCTTTACGCCGCGTATCTCCTACGGAAACGTCGGAAAGTCACTGCGTCGGGCCCGAATATGATTGGGAATTGCCGATTCTCCCTGATTAACATATTCTCGGCGTTAATCAGCGGGAACGCCCCCAGCGCCATTTTTAAAATTGCATTTCCGATACGACGGCGAAATACAATTACGCCGCTCGTATAGGAACTCCAACCCGGCGTTTCTTGTTTTCTGCTTACTGAAAACAGAAACGCCGGCTCAAAGTGAGAGTTAGGCTGGAGTATCACTGATACTCCAGAGTAACTCTACCTGAATCTGGCCCATAATGTTTGGGGATTCTAAGTAATTTTCGAGCAAAAAATACAGGGCCAGATTCAGGTACAATTGCCCTGGCGCAGAGTATCAGAGATACACTACGCCGCCTTATTTTACCTGGCTCTAAGACGAATTCAGGTAGATTTCGGCCTGTAAGGTACGGCGGTGTAGTGTATTTCTCACGGCGGAATCGAAATACGCGATTAGGGGGCGTGAAGCATTTAAATTAGGCGCGTCCCCACGGCGATCGAACTGCGCATGCTCCGTTCAGAAATTTCCCGCCGTGCATTGCGCGAAATAATGTCGTTACGTAATTTTTTTTTTTGAGTAGCGTCGTTTACGTACATTCCTATTCCCGGACGACTTACGCAAAAAAAAAAAAATGAAATTCGATGAGGGAACGACGACCATACTTAACATGGGCCGTCTAACTACAGACCAGCTAATAGCTGGTATAACTTTACACAGCAAAAAGATGACTACAGATGCCGTAAGAGATTGCGAAGGACTAGCGTAACTTCGTGGATCGTCAGAAAAAGCTCATTTGCATACCCCGACGCGGAAAACGACCCGAAGGTGTACCATGGTTTGAGGATTCAAACTAATGATACGACGCGCGTAATTTGAAAGTACTCCGGTCTAACAGGAGATAGACCGGAGTAATGGCTCTGTGAATCTGTCCCTATCTCTCTGTCTCTCTGACTGATCTCAGTTCAGCGCTGGAACACACTACACGAGGCCGCCCAGCACACGTGTGGGGTGTGTGCTAAAGCCCTGAGCCATAATTGGCCAAATTTGGCGCGAACGACCCTTTTGTTCGAAATTCGTCGAACATACGAACAGACAATGTTCATTGTTCAATGCTCATCCCTATTCTATACTGATCTTATAAATGCTTGCAAATGCACTTACTTCCACCTATACAGGTAGAGACACACTCTTTCAAATATCTTAAGACTTTGCCACTTTCAGTCAATAGTTGGCGCTGTTTGACTGTGAAAAAACCTCAAGATGCCATTCAGCAACAGGTCACCAGCTGGCATTTATGACACCCATGTTCAGATGAGCATACATCTGTTCCCGCAGGCAGATCTATTACATTGCTTTCTAGGCGGTGTTAGAAATTACAATCAGTCCAGGGCTTACTTTACATCAGCCAGGTGGCCTTACTAACATAGGGCCAGATTCAGGATGGCGAGTGGTTCTTTGCGGCGGCATAACTTTTCCTATTTACGTTACGCCGCCGCAACTTTACCCGCAAGTGCAGTATTCACAAAGCACTTGAGTGTAAAGTTGTGGCGGCGTAGCGTAAATTGGGCGGCCTAATTCAAATTGGGCGGGTAGGGGGCGAATGCTATTTAAATTAGGCGCGTTCCCGCGCCGAACGTACTGTGCATGCGTCGACTATTGAAAAATCCCAGTGCGCATGCTCCGAATTACGGTGTTTTCGACTTGAACGTAATCGACGTAGTCCCCATTCACAGACGAGTTACGCAAACGACGTAAACATTTTCAAATTTCCCGCGGTCACGACGTCCATACTTAACATAGATTGCGCCATCTTTTTGGTGCTTTATCTTTACGCCGGGAAACCCCTTACGGAAACGGCGTAAAGTCACTGCGTCGGGCGGGCGTACATTCGGGAATTGGCGTATCTCGCTGATTTACATATTCTCGGCATAAATCAGTGGGCATGCCCCTGGCGGCCATTTTAAAAATGCATTTAAGATCTGACGGCTTAATACAATTACGCCTGTCGGATCTTTCCTGCAAACCGGCGTATCTTGTTTTCTGAATACAGAAAACAGATACGCCCAGTGCTTTAAGTGGGCCGAAACGCGGCGGTACTCAGTACCGCCACTTCCAAAAATGGCCCTGGAGAGTACCAGCACCTCTCCGTGCGCCCAGTACGTGGGTTTCCCGTACCGGAACGCACTGGCGTAGCGGGGGGGGGGGGGCTCCTGCACCGGGCGAAAAATTGCAGGGGGGCAAAATCCTGGCGTCCGCGGAATGCGCCACCGCCGCCGCCTTAGGAAAGGCCGCGGCTTTGGCCTAGCTCTGGAGCTATCGGCCATCTTGGTACACCCGGCGGCGGCGCACGATGAGTTTTTTTTTCAGCCCTTCCGCCTGGTTGGCTGGTGGAACTGTCTGTATCCCTTGATGTGGGAGTAGCGGGAAACACCAGCCAACTAGGCAGAAGGGCTAAAAAAAAAACAGATAACGGCGCAGGAGATTGGCGGGCGGTGGAGTGGGAGGCGCTGTACCTCTGTGCTGCGCTGATTGGCCTGGAAGTTGGAACAGCACAGGACTCTGAAGGACTGGCCCAGATGGCTGTTTACAGCGCGGCGGCAAGTTTCTCCATCTCCAGCAAGGTAAGCAAAACACTCTCCTGTACCACAGGGGAGAGAGAGAAGGGGGGGGGTCGGTGTAAATCTAAAGGGGTCCACTGCCTGATCCCCACCTATCCACCTCAGAGCCTGTCATTTTAGTAAGACTGCTGGGACTTGTAGTTCTCCATCTTCTCCTGGGGCTCATGGAGATTGGAGAACTACAAGTCCCAGCAGGTTATACATACAATAAGGCTCTGAGGTGGATGGGTGTGGATTGCATGCACCTGAGCCCCAGGAGAAGATGGAAAACTACAAGTCCCAGCAGGTTATACATACAATAAGGCTCTGAGGTGGATGGGTGTGGATTGCATGCACCTGAGCCCCAGGAGAAGATGGAAAACTACAAGTCCCAGCAGGTTATAATATAAGGCTCCGAGGTGGATGGATGTCCGGACACCCATCCATCTCGGAGCCTTATATTATAACCTGCTGGGACTTGTAGTTCTCCATCTCCTGGGGCTCAGGTGCATGCGATCCACCATCTATGGGACTACAAGTCCCAGCACTAAGAAAAACTGAACAAAGATGGTGGATCGCATGCACCTGAGCCCCAGGAGACGATGGAGAACTACAAGTCCCAGCAGGTTATAATATAAAGCTCAGAGGTGGATAGATGTCTGGACAGTGACAATTGGTGGCACAGTGGTGACAATTGGTGGCACAGTGGTGACGATTGATTGCACAGTGGTGACAATTGGCATGGTACAGTGACTGCATTTGATGGCATGGCACAGTGGTTGCGTTTGTTGGCATGGCACAGTGGTGACAATTGATGGCAAAGTGGCTGCATTTGATGGCATGGCACAGTGGTTGCGTTTGGCATGGCACAGTGGTGACAATTGATGGCACAGTGGCTGCATTTGATGGCATGGCACAGTGGTTGCGTTTGGCATGGCACAGTGGTGACAATTGATGGCACAGTGTTTGCGTTTGTTGGCATGGCACAGTGGTGACAATTGATGGTACAGTGGCAAAAAAAACGTTCTGTCCCGGGGGGGGGCACCGGCGCCTAATAGAGTACCGGCACCTCTTTTGGCCCACTTAAAGCACTGGATACGCCGGCATTACTCTACCTCAGTGTTTCTCAACTCCAGTCCTCAAGGCCCCCCAACAGGTCAGGTTTTCAGGATTTCCATTATTTTGCACAGGTGATTTGATCAGTTTCACTGCCTTAGTAATTCCCACAGCCTTTTCATCTGAGGGAAATCCTGAAAACATGACCTGTTGGGGGGGGGGGGGGGGGCTTGAGGACTGGAGTTGAGAAACACTGTTCTACCTGAATCTGGCCCATAATTTCTTCAGAAACCCTTCGGGTGGAGATGATTGGTGACAAAACAAATTGAAGAACTCCAGTTAATGTCCAACTAGTGCTTCTTGGGAATACAAAAGTTAATTTCTATGAAAGTAAACATCATTGTAGGCCCATTACTCTTACATAAACAATCAGCTTCTAGGTTTTATTGTCAAAGCTTAATGCTTTGACAATAAAAATCGTGACCGCCCTGGCTTCTCGGCCCGGTCTTCTTGGATGTCCTTCGCTCTTCATTGGAGATTAATAGCAGCGCAGCCATTGGCTCTTGTTGTTGTCAATCTACTGAATGACGCAGCACGCCGGGGGCAGGGCCGAGTGATACACTTGGTGGCAATGGCTGTCACTATATCATACGGGAGCGCACCCACAAGCTAACCCCCTTGGGAGAGCGCTTCCTAGAATGGGGGGGAATCAAGACAGCCGCCGAGGGACCCTAGAAGACCAGGATCGGGGGCCACTCTGTGCAAAATAAACTGCACAGTGAAGGTAAGTATGGTATATTTGTTATTTAAAAAAAATATATATATATATATATATATATATATATATTTTTACCCTCACAACCCCTTTAATTGAACAAGCTGAAGTTAGAAGCTGATTGATTACTATGCACAGCTACTTGTATCTAGGAATGATTTCAGAGAAAATAATGACCAAACCGGGATACAATGCCTTGATAAACCGAATGTAATGTTTCATTTGAAAGATTAGATTCAAAGGGCCAGATTCACGTACATCGGCGCATTTTTTGACTGGCGTAGCGCACCTCCTTTACGTTAGACTGCCGCAATGTAGCGGCGCAATCACCGTATTCTCGATTGATTCACGCAGAAATTAGCGCCTGTGCAACGTAATTTCAGAGGCGTAAGGCGGAGTAATTCAAATTGGGAAGGACGTGGGCGTGTTACATTGAAATGAGCCGTGACCCCATGCAAATGAAGCGCCGGCCGGCTCGCGCATGAGCGCATGAAGCAGACCATGGTCAGCACCTCTGTGCGCATGCTCACAACTCGGGAACGGCGCAATCAGTGAAATTGGAAGTGGACCCGGGCAACTTGGTGAACTACGCAGACAGCATAAATAGACAGACACAAACGCACTTCCTTTGCAAAAGTACATCCCTTTGTATCCCTTCCTATACAGCAAGGTGCTTTTGTTCTGTTGTTTGTTGCGTTGTGACTTGTCTTTGTGATATTTGTTGACTGTTTGATCTAGTGTTTTGTAGAAGATATTTGAAAGTGTTTTTTGGTGACTGCTTGTGAGACTTTTTGATTGATAGATTTTTGTTTGTTTGCTTTGTTGCTTGATTTTTCCTGCTTGTTTTTGTGAGTGATTTTTGCTGATTGTTTGGGAGAGAGTTTTTGTATGAGTATCACTGAGAGGAAGAGGAAGTTGAATTTTACTTTGGGGGAGTAACAAATAATTGCCCGGGCCATTACCCAATATGGGCGTTTCCTCCACGGCCCGGAGAGTGCCAACACCACCCCGGCCAGGAGGCGTGAGATTTTGCAGCACATTACTGACCAGGTGAATTCAGCGCGGGGGGGGGGGGGGACCCGGTCACGGCCGGGGATTGAAAAGGAAATCAATGACCTCCAGCGTCTGGTCAGAAAGAAGCTGGCCAAAATGGCAGCCCATGCCAGGGGCACAGGAGGGGGTCCACCATGCCCTGTTAGGCTGACAGCGGAGGAGCGTGCGGTGGCCCACACCTTTCATAGACAACAGGTGGAGGGCCTGCCTGGCTATGACTCCAGTCATGAAGGCATGATGCCAGGTAAGGTTTTTTTGCCCTATCAGGTGTGTAGCATGTGGGGGGGGGGTGAAAGGGAATATGTGGCAAGTGTGTGGATCCTCCAACCTGTGAATGTTTTGTGTCATCCACAGATGTGCAGGAAGGTGCTGGGCCATCTGGGCTGACCGCATCATCCCCAGGACAACAGCCTGATGAGGACCCCCCGACAAGGCCGGAGTCCTCGGAGGAGGTTGAGGAGGAGGAGTTTGAGGAGGAGGAGGATGTCATGTCAGCCAGTGGATTGCTGTTTTTGGAGGAGTCTTCCTCTCTTGCTGGCAGCAGCCAGCCCTTAATAAGGGCTAGCCCTTCCCACTCCTCCCCCAACAGGGCTCCTCTCCCAAGGGCCTCCCCGGCCACAAGCCTCAGCTGGAGGCAGGAAGTCGTCCAGAAGACCAGGGGGGTGGCCGAGGTTCTGCCCGCCAATCTGAGAAGGGACCAGGCCCTTCAGACCCGCCATTTGGGACAGGTCAGCCAGACTTTGGGGCGGATGGAGGAGAGCCTGTCCTCCATAAAGGATACGCTTGGGGACCTGGACTGCCACTCCCAGGCTCTTACAAACTGCCTAAACGTACTGCAGACTACAACAGCAGACGTTGGGCAGGATGTGAGGGCCCTCACCCAGGCTATCCAGGCCAACACGGCAACACTAGGTGCTGGCCTGAACAGAATTGCCGTGGCCTTGGAGGGCAGGCCGCCAGGTGGGCAGAGACCAGGGGCTGCTCCTCCTTCCCCGTATTACCCCCCCCATGAGTCTCCCCTGAGGAGCCGGGGCCGTGGCCGTGGGCGCCCCAGGCGTGGCTCACGCCAGCGGCATTAATTTGTTTTCCCCCTTTTTTTTTCAGTTTTTTTTGCTGGACATTTTTTTTTTTGTGTTGTGAATGTTTTTGGAATGTGGGAGTGATATTCCTGCCGGAAAAGGGATGTCACCCTCAGTTTTGGTGGAGTAGGGTTCCCCAGGACCAGGGAGAAGTGATCTCCAGGTCCGTGTGAATGGTGTATGAATGTACAGTGACATAATTGGAGCCGTGGCGTGGCGTTGCTGCTCACAAGTCCAGCATGGTGGGCTTGTGCTAATCCAATTTGATGAAGATGTGATGTGTCTGTGCTAGGGACCACAGTGGTGTGCATGCATGCATTCTCATTGTGCCATGATTAATGTGTGTGTTTAACGTGCAAAGATGCCTAATGTGAGCTGTCTCCTGGCTGCTCTTTCCTCAGAAGATGGGGTAGCCTCGGTTAGGGGGGGATTGTCTGGTTCAGGGGTCAGGTCATCACGTATGTCAATCTGCAGGCCCTTTCTTACTGCGAAGTTGTGCAGCAGGCAACATGCACCGATGATCTGGCACACGAAGTTTGGGGAATACAACAGGGTACCCCCAGACTTATCCAGGCATCGGAAATGTGACTTCAGGAGGCCAAAGGTGCGCTCCACCACTGCACGTGTTTGGGCGTGGGCTTCATTGTATCTTTCCCCTCCTGGGGTTTGGGGGTTCCGGATAGGAGTCATGAGATGGGGGCCCAGTGCATATGCAGAGTCACCTGTAAGGGAAAAGACAGGAGGATCTTAGTCATGCATGTGCCCCTTGTGATGTGTGCATCATGGGGGGGGCAGTCATGCCTGCCACACATGTCACTCACCAACCAGCCAGGTGTCCCCATACACGTTCTGTTCGAATTCCATTCGGATGGGGCTCTGATTGTAGATGTAGCTGTCATGGCTGGATCCGGGGTGTTTGGCACGGACGTGCCATATGAGGCCTTGGGCATCGACTATCACCTGTACGTTGATGGAATGCCAATGCTTCCGATTTCGGTATATGTGCTCTGTCTCATGGGGGGGCTGGAGTGCCACATGTGTGCAATCAATGGCCCCCACGGTGCGTGGGAATCTGGCAATTCTGTAGAAATCTGTCATTGCCTTCAGCCGCAGGTCCTCAGTGGTTGGTTTGATGATTTGGTTGGCCATGCATCTGAGGATTGCAGGGACAACCTGGTGCACACATCTGCTCATGGAGGATTGTGACATCCCAGCCACCACTCCACTTGTTCTTTGAAAAGAGCCACTGGCAAGGAAATGGAGTGTTGCCATGACCTTGACCAGAGGCTGCACTGCATGTGAGCGGTGTGTTGGGCTGGTGATGTCCTCCTGCAAGGTTGTGGTTAATTGCAGGATGGCATGAGGGGTGAATCTGAAGATGCGATACACCTCAGAATCACTCATGCCAAAGAGGTCTATGCGGGTGTGGTATATCCTCTCCCGTGCCCTCCTCCGTGCCCTCCTCCGTCTTTGCTCCCCTAAAGTCAGTAGTATAGCTATGAGCAAGGATGTCCCTGGCATGTTGGCATACAGATTGTTGTGCAACACGTGTGACTGCTCAGCTCCTCACTAACAGTGTTGCTTTCTCTGACACGTAGACGGATTGTCTAATTTTATACCACCTTTTATATGGTCTAATTTTAGACAGGCCGTGCAGCTGTTGCGCACAGCGCGTAGCCTGCGCTGCAACAATGTTCTTTTGTGGATCCCCGTAACTCCCTCATTAGCATATTTGAATAGCAAATCAATGGTGTGTCTAGCGCAGTTTTTGGATGCGCCTGTCTATCGAAATTACGCCAGACAAAAAAAAGTAGATTTCTTGCGTATCTCGTTTTGGGGATGTGGCGCATCGAAACTCATGCGCAAATTTAGACTTACGCTGCGCATCTCCTGTAACGCCGGCGTAATCGCTCTGTGAATCTGGCCCAAAGTTTTTTGGTTACCTATATTATTTCCCCCCAAATGAATGATCAAAATATTTGGGAGAGGATAACCATATGCCATAGTACGCAGCTTGGTCAGAATTTCCCCTCAAATCATACCTCTTTTACCATACCAACACACTTAAAAAAGACTAGGATCCAGATCAAGAGACTCTGTATAAATCTGGGACGATGCTCTTCTGCGTGCCCAAAAGACAAACAAATATATACTATTCGCTGTCCACCTTCCACCAAGTAATTCAAAAAACATTGTTAGGTCTCACATATAACTTAGAAGCATCAGATTTCTACCTTCCTAATTTCTTAATAATATTTAAATCCAAACCTATTCTAGCCGCTTCTGTGGCAGCTCCAATGCGAAAAGAATGGGATGATATATTGACATCACCTAAATTAAGGTGTCACAGCGATTTACAAAAAACAGCCTGAAACTGAAAAACTGGCAGAAAAAACATTCTGATGTAAGAGCAAAAATTCCCCCACAGATGCTCTAATATTGAAATAAGAATTCAATAATAAAATCTGACAAATTATCCTATTGGAGCATGCTGCCAACATGATCCAAAAGCTTTTGCCCAGCTGATCAGTTTTTGACTGACTAATAAACAACTTAATATTTTTGTGGTTACTCCACCATCTGTCTCCCTAGTACAACAGCCTTGGCCTATGCTGCCAAGACTAGATGGGAGGTGGACATTGGACTAATTGAGGATTGGCATGAAATTTTGGAGGGCATGAAAAAAGTCTCCCCCAAACTGTCAGATAGTTGTACATTATACATAAGACGTGACGTGGTATTCCAGGACAGGCCATCTCAGTTGCTGTGTTACCATAGGTATATTGACGACCTTATTATGATTTTGGAGGGTGATTTGCCTTCATTGCAGCAATTTATGGATAAACTTAATTCTAATACTAAGAATATAGTTTTGACTTGGACAGTCTCCCATGATAAGATCAATTTCCTTGACCTGGAGATTTTCAAGTCAGATAATTTGCTCCTTACCAGAAATTACTTTAAGACAGTGGACCGTAACGGGTACATCCCCTTAACCAGTTGCCATCATCGTTTATGGTTGTGCAATATCCCGCGAGGGCAGTTTGTGAGGCTTCGCCGGAATTGCACCCTTGAGTCGGATTATCTGGTTCAGTCACAAGAATTATCTACTCGTTTTATATACAAAGGTTATTCTCGCCCCTTGATTATGCAAGAGATAGAGAAAGTAAGGGCCTTGGATAGGAGTGTCATCGTAGCAGACAAACCTCCCAATGTAGATAAAGAACAAGCCAATTTCAAAATGGTGCTGGATTTTAATATCCAGCACAAGAAATTTGAAAAAATAGTGGCGAAACATTGGCCCATTCTGAAAGGTGATGGTGTTCTGGGACCAGCCTTCCCGGATTGCCCTCAGTTCATCTACAGAAAGGCTCCCTCCTTGAGGGATAGCCTTGCTCCTGGTGTTATTGACCCACCGGTGGTGGCACAGCCCAAGCTTTTTGATTTCTTAACAGGTTTCAATGCTTGTGGTCGCTGTGCAACCTGCAAGCATGTTAAACAGCAGGTTAAGAAAAGGAAGACTTTTTGTTCTAATGTGACCCATGTGGAATATCCCATCAAGCAGTTGATTACGTGTGATACCATCGGCGTAGTATATATGCTCGAATGTGAGTGCGGCTTGCAATATGTTGGTCGCACGTCACGAGCATTACATGTGAGAGTTGGGGAACACATTGGTACCATAAGGAGGGGGAGTAGAAATCACAGTGTATCCAAACATTTTAGGCAGTGTCATCAGAAAGACCCTAAAGGGTTAAAATTCTGGGGCATCGAGAAAGTGTCAAAACACTGGCGAGGGGGGCACTATATCCGCCAATTAAGTCGGCGTGAGTCCTTCTGGATATATGAAACCAAGGTATCCTCGCCAGCTGGCCTTAACGTTGAGTTTGACCTTAATTGTTTTATTTCCAACAGATGATCTTTTTTATGGTATCTATATTTTGTATTGTATTTTATGGTATCTGTATTTTATAATCCAAAATGGAAAAGCCGCGCTCATCAAAACAGAAAAATAAAATTATGAATGAGGACTGCTGAGCAGTAATCTCCTGTGTTAAAACCAATGATATAACCTAGAATATCAACCGATGGCATAAAGTAATGTACAAAAACTCTCCTAGAAATGAAACCACAAAAAAGTGTACATAAAATAATTTGTATCCCAATGATGGAATAACACAAACGTTCATATGGTCCTTGTAATTGAGTTTAAAATTGAAGAACCCAGTGTCAGGAGGCAAAACAGCAATAAATCATAATGGTTCACTCCACCACAGTGACGAGATGTTAACATCAAAGTGATCCCTTCACCAGAATAAGGGGGGGCTGCTTACCAGAGAGCAAGCTCAATGAAGCAATTGGCTATAACCCAGCCACGGCCTTTACAATCTTGAATGGTTCCTGGATACAGCTTCCAGCAGATATCAAGGTTAGCGGTGCTCACGGATGGCAAAATATAGGTGGAGAGAGAAGGATGGACCAATAGTGTGATTCCGTTTAACAAAAAGGATTTATTAAAACATAAAATGATACTCACAATTTGACAAAGCATCACAGGCATATAAAACAAATCGCCGGCCGGCAAACAAAGCGGAGCCCTTCCTCCGTGCGTGGTGACGTCACTGCGTGACACACTAGGCTGGTGCGCCTGTTTTTCTTGTATTTTATAATCATTTTATAATATTTTTATGGTATATATTTTTATGATTTTTAGATTATTCAATATGGTCTAATATCAGATGGTTGGTGGGTGGTGAAACGTATACTGTATATGTTTATCCTTCACTCCCCCTCCCTTTTCCTTTTTTTCTCTCTTCTTCTTTGTTTATTTAGTGTGTGCTGGCTCCACTTCCGTTGGGTCTTTACCTTTATGTCACTTAGATACTCCAATGTGTTTATGTATGCATTACTTTTTTGGTCACAATAGTTTATATCGATTCATGTACCATGCATATACTTTTCAATAAAGTTGTTTTAAAAAAATATATTTTTTGGGGTTAGCTATGTCATCATGAATCCTAAGGCCTTTCTTCCTTCTAGGAATATTTGAGACTAGCTCGGAAACCCTCAGATCAGCAAAAAACAAACAAATAGAAAATAAAGCTCTAAGAAAGCATGTCTCATAAGAGACCACATTGGAGATTTTACATCAAAATTTCCGGAATAATGGGTCTTCTTTTATCCAAAGAATAGTGTGATTTCTTATAACACTTTAGTGCCTGATGTATGGAGAAGAAGCTAAAACAGGGTGGTAAAGAATGCATTTTCAGAAAAATGTATACTCCTGATAAGATTTTGTGTGTGTGAGACCAAGAATATTTCTTAAACATTAAATCATTCAAACATTTTAACACTAAATGTTCAGAAAAATCTTAAAAACTCCAGTAGTGTGAATAAATAAAAGATAGCCATAGCCACCATGCTGTAGTATAACCAGACCACGTAGAAGGCGCCAAAGAATTGATAATGTTGTCCGTGACTAAACTATTTTTTAAAACTGCTGAGGGCATGAAGTTCCTCTCATGTCTGCCTCTGGAAATAGCTGGAAAAATTATCGATTTGAAATCTAGAAAGAACATCTGCTATCCGATTTTCTTTACCAGGAACATATCTTGCTTTGACCACATAGTTAAATTCAGGCATTTTTTTAAACTTTATTTATAACACATAACACTTTAGGTAGGTGCTGCTAATTGTCTTTTATACATGGTGCTAGTATATATAGTTGACTGATAGTGACTGAGAGCCAGGCCTGGACTGAATCTGGGTCAGGGTTGAATGACTCAGGGAGGCTGCATGGCTCATCTGATAGATCTTCTGGTGCCTCCCCCTGTTTCTGTAACCTTGAAGAAGATTCTAGATGTAGTGGGTGAAAGTTAGGAAGGGCTGTCATTCATATTTATGAAGACCCTGACAAATCCCCAGCAAACTGGGCTGGTGGGGGCAGCTTACCTCATAAAAAGGCTGGGCTCTGATGAAGAGGCTTGGAGCTTTGAATCGCGTCAGCCGGCAGTGACACCCCCCCCCACCCCCCAGTTGAAGTGTGGTTTGTGGGAAATCCACTACAGCTTATGTCGATTAAGCCTATACTGTGATTCTTTCTACTACCATTGTGAGTAGTTTTTTTTTATACATTTTATTCTATTAAATTGTTATAACGGTAACACACTAGGCTGGTGCGCCATTTTTTTTTTTGCCACTAGGACATCCCCATCCATGAAGGGCAGCAAGGCCGGTGGCGCCATTGTTGGTATCTTTTCCATGGATCACTGATTGTTTGACAATCCACTCGTGCGCAGGAGAGGTTGTTTTCTGTGTTCTAAAGTACCTCATAAATAGGCATGGGTCATGCCAGCCAGGGCAGTTGGATAGAGATGGAGTGCTGAAGAGGCTGTTGGTGGCCCTTGAGGGTACCCCTAGTCTGGGGGGGTGACCTCGGATCTAGGTCTCGGGTGCTGGAAGGATCCCCATAACACATGGAGCAACCCCTTCCTGGAGGCAACAGAGCAATGAGAGATCCCGTGAGAAGTCAGCCGGGTGGGCTGGTGAGTGATCAGTCTATGAGGACTGTGGAGAGAATATTATTCTGGGAGGACTGTGCAGAAGTTAGTCTGGAGGGCTAGTAAAAGGGACAGCTGCTGCCAGGTGGGTTGGCAGTGCATTAAGAGATGGTGCTGGGATCTGTAGCCACCGGGATGTATGCTGGACACTGACTTTTTGCTACACATCTAAGCGTCCCCGGTTTTCTTGCCTACAACAGGCTTTTGCTCAAAATCTAAGTGTTGTGTCATATCCATTAACAGTGTGCCAGCAGAGTTCTGCCAGCAGAGTTCTGCAAGCAAGCAAGTGCTGGAGGAAGCAGAGCAGTGTATACAGGTCGTCTTTAATGCAGGGCAAAAGGGGCCCTGTCATTATTGGGGGGGCCCTGCGCTACCCTCCCTCTGAGCCTCGCGCTGCCCGCTGGAGTTCGGACACCTCCGGTGCTGGTTGCAGGCTGGCTGCTCTCTACTGTCACTTGGAAATACAGAGGTGCTGCTTCTGTATTTCCAAGTGACATCGCTCCTCTTCCGGCAGCCTCTCTGATCCCTTGGGTACACACACGATCTATAAGAGCAGAGAAGGAAGGGTAGGGGATCTCCACAGGGGAAGCTGCCTCTGGGACCGGGAGGCTGCACGGACATCGGACAACAGGCTGTGAGTAGCATTTGGGACAGACAGAGAAAGATCCTGTAATGGAATCTGGGGGGGGGAGCCATACACCCCTGCACTCTGCACCCACCTCTACCCCTGCACTTTGCACCCACCTCATCCCTGCACTCTGCACCCACCTCACTCCTGCACTCTGCACCCACCTCACTCCTGCACTCTACACCCACCTCATCCCTGCACTTTGCACCTAGCACACCCCTGCACTCTGCACCTAGCACACCAGTGCACCCACCTCACCCCTGCACTCTGCACCCACCTCATCCCTGCACTTTGCACCTAGCACACCCCTGCACTCTGCACCTAGCACACCAGTGCACCCACCTCACCCCTGCACTCTGCACCCACCTCACTCCTGCACTCTGCATCCAACTCATCCCTGCACTCTGCACCTAGCACACCCCTGCACTCTGCACCTAGCACATCTATGCACTCTGCACCTAGCACACCAGTGCACCCACCTCACTCCTGCACTCTGCACCCACCTCACCCCTGCACTCTACACCTTGCACACCCCTGCACTCTGCACCCACCTCACCCCTGCATTTTGCACCCACCTCACTTCTACACTCTGCACCTACCTCACCCTTGCACTCTGCACCTAGCGCACCACTGCACTCTGCACCCCACCTCACCCCTGCACTCTGCACCCCACCTCACCCCTGCACCTACCTCACTCCTGCACTCTGCACCTACCTCACTCCTGCACCCACCTCACCCCTGCACTCTGCACCTAGCGCACACCTGCACTCTGTACCTAGCGCACAACTGCACCTAACACACCTCTGCACTCTGCACCTAGCGCACCCCTGCACTCTACACCTACCGCACCCCTGAACCGATCGCACCCCTGCACCTAGCTCACCCCTGCACTCTGTACTTAGCACACCCATAAACCCTGCACTCTGTAATTGGCGCACCCCCCAACCCTGTACTCTGTACATAGCGCACCCCTGCACTCTGCACCAATTAACGAATTGTCCAATTTTAGTGAGTCTGTGCCTATCTGCTTCAGGGTTTGATGTTTTGTGTAATTACAGATGGTATTCTGCATACCTTTGTTGTAACAAGTGGTTATTTGCTTTACTGTTGCCTTTCTATCATCTCAAACCAGTTTTCCCATTCTCCTTGGACCTCTGACATCAACAAGACCTTATCCTCCATAAAAAAACGCTCACTGGATATTTTCTCTTTTTCGGACCATTCTCTGTAAACCCTAGAGAGGGTTTGCAGGAAAATCCCAGTAGGTCAGCAGTTTTTGCCATGATCAAAGTTACTTAAATCACCTTTCTTATCCATTTTGATACTCCGTTTATACTTCAGCAAGTCATCTTCACCACGTCTATATTAGTCATTTCACCAGGCACCACAAAACCTCACAGTAACTTGCTTTCTACATTTATTGCTAGGTTTCTCAGCGCTATCTACTGGGAAAATATGGTATTTTTTCCTCAAGTACCTCAATCAGAAAAAATACTGCATTATTGCCACTAGATGTCGATGACCATCCCAGAAAACATGTTAAGCAAATTACGGTAAAGAAGTGTGGCAATTGACACATTCACACACCACTATTTTTTTATACAAGACCTCATAGTTTTAATAGGCTTTAAATCATATATGCTGGCTATGAGCACACCCTTATAAAACACTAGAACATAGGTGTCAAACACAAGGCCCGTGGGCCAAATCCGGCCCTCCAGGTCATTTCATGTGGCCCTCACACCTCTCATGCAGCTCCAGCTCTCCTCTGATCCTACTTTAGACCCTTACTTTCTGCTTTCAAGCAATGCATTCAGCTTCTTCCCAGCAGCAGTATAAGGAAAGGGGGGTGAACTGTGATGATGTAATGGAGAGTGGGGGACTCAACCTCTGATGGTGGGGTGGCTCTTGACATCTAATGTAAGGGGAGGGGATGCTCTAGACATCTAATCTTACAGATACAACCGGCCCTTTTGAGGGCAATCATAATGCTGATGCGGCCCACAATGAAATTGAGTTTGATACCCCTACACTAAAACATTTGACTTTAAACTACACCTATCTGTCAACCTTCAACCACAAACCATCACTCACAATAAACCAGCACTCATCAACACCCAGCTATGCACACAAAGAAACAAACGCAAACAAAGTACCTCCCCAAAAATTCAGCCCACCCAAACTTTATCTAGGGCCGACATGTTCTAAAGAAGTCCTCATCTGATTTTACCTTTTGATAGTTGCTGCGTGGCTCCTAAAAATAAAAGAATTGAAACATGCATTTAGTTGCTCGGAAATTATGTGATTTATTTTTTCATAATTATATACCATCTACAGTCTTTAGCTTTTTGAAAAGAATGCGCACACACCAAAGACGCATCTAGACTTGCTGCGGATCTTTTTAATTTAGGATCACATGAATGTGTATTGATCAGACATGTCACCAAGAAGCACATTTCACTTTGCAAGATAAACGCACTATACTGTATCTGCAGAGTCAGCAGCCAGAAAAGCGCAATGTGTGCATTTCATTACTTCATGATTCTCATTCCTTGCCTGTAAATCTCTCATGATTGTGCTCACCACGGTATAGTCATTCCTTCCCAGTTCAGAAACATTCCATTGTGGTTTTCCTTCAGCGTGTCAAACACTTTCAACATTCCATCCACACTCTCGTGCACCTTCAGTGAAGCCTTTGCACCACCCATATCGGTTTGGACCCAGCCAGGAGCAAAAGTCACAACAATAATCCCATCAGATTTGTAGGTCTCAGTCTGACATCGCGTTAACATATTCAGTGCTGCCTTACTGCAGCGGTATTCTATTAAAGGATTTTTAAAAATTTCAAGTGAGACTTTTTCTATAGAGCCTAAACCACTGGATATGTGGATCACAGCAGCCTTGCTGCAGCTCATTATTTCTTTAGGATTTTCTTGTGCGGCTTTCTTCAGCAAGGGAGCAAATATCTGAGTTACCAGCATTGGTCCTACCGTATTCGTTTTATAGAGTCTCATCATGTCCTCTGATGTAGTTTCATCCATTGGGTGGTAGATGGCAATACCAGCATTATTGATCAGCAAGTTCAGTCCACGTCCTTTCAGGGTCTCCTTTACCACACTGTAGGCATCTTCAATGCTGCCTTTGTCTGTTACATCCATCCTGACAGTTATGAGGTTTGAGTGTTTGGAGGTCAAGGACTTGAGTTCCTGAGCAGTTTCTGGATTCCGACACGCTGCAAAGACATGTTCTGGTGGATTCTGTTTGTTGAGAAAAGTCTTTACCAGTTGCAGACCAATTCCTCTGTTAGAACCAGTGACCAGGACACTGCGGATAATGAGGTTTGTCATTTTGGTTTCTTGGCAGTCCTGTGTCTTTGTTATAAAAGCTGCTGAAGAAGTGTGCTGTACATTCTTTCTAAAATAATCTCTAGATTTAATTTATGTGTCTTCTGCTTATCTGCACCTTTGTTAATATTTAGCAGTTTATCAGTCAAAGCCACCTGACCTGCTGCAATAGTACTTAAAGAGGTTGTAAACCTCCATTGGTAAGTTGTATCTATAGGTAAGCCTATGATAAGGCTTACCTATAGGTACTGTAAAAATCTTCTAAATGTATGCCATTTAGGAGCTAGTTGCTGTACACTGTAACGATGATGTCATCAGCGAATGCGCTTTGAAGAAATGGCCCTCCGAGCTGGTTATTCACTAGCGAGTGCCATGACTAGCGGGAGTGACATCACTAGACTCCAGCCAGTCACAGAGCTGGAGTCCGTGGCCTAGGAAGGAAGAGGGGTGAACATGGATGCGGCCTGCAGCGGGGACAGTGTGGGCTTCTTTTGCAGGTAAGTGCTAAAAACGTGCACAAAACCTATTTGTGCAAACAGCGCTTGCCAATAATAAGTGACAAATATAAACTAGGTGCAAAAAATACTAAACAATAAATTAAAGGAGTTGAAAATAAAAACATTTTTTTTGCTGAAATGAATGTTTACAGGGTATAGAGACATAATAGTTAACTGATTCCTTTTAAAAATGATAAAAATTGATAAAAATCAATCATATAATGTACCTGCAGTTTCTAGTTTAGTTTTTGCATGTTGTTTCCTGTTTCTCTGCTGTACAGAGTCACAGAGCCAATACAGGGCAGTGATGGTTTGGAAAACGAAACTGGTTGGTGCTGAGGGGTTTTAGACACACAGTAATCACACCTCCTTGGTTAGTGACCACAGAGAGAAAGCTCCCAGTACTGTGGTGATCAGGAAACAGACAACCAGGAAGTGTGGAGATCAGAGTAGAATTACAGCAACTTGAGAGCAAAAACAAACAATGAGGACATGAAAACGGCACTGCATTAAGGTAAAGGAAGCTATTAAGATAAAACAAAAATGTCCTTTACAAACCCTTTAAGTGAAGCAAGGAAACTGACTGTTTGCACAAAGAGAGCTTTAATCATGTGTGAAACACTAATTCCGCGTACACAAGACCGTTTATCGCGATGTGAATTTTTTATTTTTTTTAATGGCATTAAAAACAATCGTGTGTGGGCTCCAGAGCATTTTTCGCGATGTTAAAAATGACCATTAAAAATTTAGAACATGCTTTAAATTTTTGCGTCGTTTTTCACATTGTCGTTTTTCTACGTCATAAAAAAATAATTAACTTATTTTTTTTTTCTCTCTTGCACCAGTATTTTTGTATGCACATTGCGCTTCAGTAGGAAGGCAAAAAAGGTAATATCTTGATCTAATATTAAGGGTGCAAGCACATTTAGGCCCCGTACACACGACCGAGCTTCTCGGCAGAATCCAGCGAGAAGCTCGCTGGGAGACATATTCTGCCGAGGTTCTCGGTCGTGTGTACACTTCCGATGAGCGTCCCGTCGTGAATCTCGTCGCGCCAAAATAGAGAGCATGCTCTCTTTTTCCTCGTTGTTCAATGAGGAAATTTGGCTCGACAAGCTTTCCGACCACTCATCGGGAACCTCGTCGGGCGGCACGATGAGTTTAGCCCGACGAGGTTCTCGGACGTGTGTACGCGGCCTCAGACTATAGGAATGTATTTTTGGTACTATGTTCTGCGATATAATTACATATATAAAGGATATGAAGCCAAGGTCTAGATATATGCATTAGGTTAAAGGAGGCGTATTCATTATTTCGCCTTCCTCCTTTTTCTTTTTTCCTGTCTCTTCTTTTTGCTGTATAGGCGATATGAGTACGTATGCAGCTTGTATGTGTATATATAGATGCACATATATGCAGGTACAGTAATTGCTCGGTGGTATGAGACTGAGTTGATATATGAGAATTGCATAGAAATACTCATAAAAATTAGGCTGCCTGGAGACCAAAATGGGGTAAATTAATATCCTCAATAGGAGTCTGGAAATCTAGATATCCAATATAAGTTTAAGGGGGGGGGGGGGATTTTCAACTGGAATAGATTTTCCGTGTATAGTCTCAGGCAACGGGCTATTTTAGTTAGGTTTGATTTTATTGTATAAAGACATATTGAGAAATTATTTTTTATTTAATTTTTTTCTCTCTTTTTGGTGTCTCCAGATGAGATAACAAATGTTTAAATATTTTTCAGGGTTATCCCCCCCTCCGTGTTCCTCCAGGTTTTTTTTTCTCTTTGATATATGAAGTAAATATTTTTTTCTCTCTTTGATATATGAAGTAAATATATTTCCCTGGCTACTGCCCATCCCATTTAGACAAGACAATTAATGTCTAAATACCTATCATGGCTCTTTTCCTTCTTCTTCTTTTTTTTTTTTTTTTTTTTTTACAGCTGTTTGTGTATATGATCGATATTTCTGATAGTTATGGTCTGAGTGACTCTTCATCCCTGCTGTCGCATCTCTATTTCTCCCCACATAGGTTTTTGCCTCCCAGTGCCTTCCCTTCTTGAAACTATTGAGGAAGGGAACGCAGGGGTGAGCAGGCTCAACCGAGAGACATCTTTAGGTTAATTGCTGCGTATCCGTGTTGTGTTGTGTGTGTGTGTTTTTTTTTCTCTGTTCCACTTCTGCTGGTGCAAGGTTGTCAGACCTGTATTTATCATGACGAACATACGGTGACTATCCTTAAATGTCAATGGGTTGAATATAGCAGAGAAGCGTATACCGGTTTAACATGAACTTTGGCACTTGCGGACACAAGTTGCATTTATACAAGAAACCCACTTTCAATTAGGGAAAATACCAAAATTACAGAATGATCGTTATCCATTTGTATTTCATAGTACAGCTTCAGACTCTAAGACGAGAGGGGTGAGTATCCTGCTTTTCGGGGACAGTTCCATGGTCTCTGGTGGATCAGAGGTGTGATTCTGATGGGAGCTATCTGTTCCTTAAGGGAGATCTGGCCGGACGTTGTAGTACCTTAGCTTCTAAATATCTGCCTAACAGGGCACAACTGAGCTGGAGTTTGGATGGAATTCTTAACATCTTACAGGAGTTTATGGAAGGAGGGGTGATATTGGGAGGAGACTTCAATGTGGCTCTTGATCCACTGCTGGAAGTTTCAAAGTCCGCCTCACATCTGTCTTATTCATATCTCAGACGTGTTAGGAAAGCCCTCCAAACTGTCCGGTTGGTAGATATTTGGCGGGTATAACACCACAATGATCGAGATTATACCAACTATTCGGCACCACATAACAGTTATTCTCGGATTGATTATAGGATTTTTTTATGTTTGGATTCTAAACTGGCCACCAAATTTAATGGAGTTTGGAGAGCTGCTTGCTTATTTTTACGCATTTCAGTCGCCTTTTGAATTAGCAGACCCCGCATTACACACTTATGTGTTTCCCATAATGTAAATGGAGAGATAGCCTCTGTATCGTTATCAACAAAAAATTCTGGCCAATGCCTCAGAAAGATTCATTGAGCTTCCACGTCCACGATCTAGTTGCATACCTATCAAGTTGTAGATCCATAACAGCTGGAGCATGATCTGATACAGTCTGGATACCAATTGAAGAGCTCACTACCCCTGGTAGTAGGGACTGAGATACCATTATTTTCTAGCTCGGTAGCAGTGGACCTTAGGGTAGAATGAGAAAAATTGTCATCTCTTCTTGGACATGAAACTAAAATATTTTTGGCCATAAACTCAGTCGATCTTACTATACGTTTGCTGTGTTTTTGCCCATAAACGCAGTCGATCATACTGCACGTTTGCTGTGTTTTTGCCCATAAACGCAGTCGATCATACTGCACATTTGCTGTTTTTGCCCATAAAATCAGTCGATCTTACTATAAGTTTGCTGTGTTTTTGCCCATAAACGCAGTCGATCTTACTGCACGTTTGCTGTGTTTTTGCCCATAAACGCAGTCGATCATACTGCACGTTTGCTGTGTTTTTGCTCATAAACGCAGTCGATCATACTGCACATTTGCTGTTTTTGCCCATAAACTCAGTCGATCTTACTATAAGTTTGCTGTGTTTTTGCCCATAAACGCAGTCGATCATACTGCACGTTGCACGTTTGCTGTGTTTTTGCCCATAAACTCAGTCGATCTTACTATAAGTTTGCTGTGTTTTTGCCCATAAACGCAGTCGATCATACTGCACGTTTGCTGTGTTTGCCCATAAACGCAGTCGATCATACTGCACGTTTGCTGTGTTTTTGCCCATAAACGCAGTCGATCTTACTATACGTTTGCTGTGTTTTTCCCCATAAACGCAGTCGATCATACTGCACGTTTGCTGTGTTTGCCTATAAACGCAGACGATCATACTGCACGTTTGCTGTGTTTGCCCATAAACGCAGTCGATCATACTGCACATTTACTGTGTTTTTGCCCATAAACGCAGTCGATCATACTGCACGTTTGCTGTGTTTTTGCCCATAAACGCAGTTGATCATACTGCACATTTGCTGTTTTTGCCCATAAACTCAGTCGATCTTACTATAAGTTTGCTGTGTTTTTGCCCATAAACTCAGTCGATCTTACTATAAGTTTGCTGTGTTTTTGCCTATAAACTCAGTCGATCATACTGCACGTTTGCTGTGTTTTTGCCCATAAACGCAGTCGATCATACTGCACGTTTGCTGTGTTTGCCCATAAACTCAGTCGATCTTACTATAAGTTTGCTGTGTTTTTGCCCATAAACGCAGTCGATCATACTGCACGTTTGCTGTGTTTTTGTCCATAAACGCAGTCGATCATACTGCATGTTTGCTGTGTTTTTGGCCATAAACGCAGTCGATCATACTGCACCTTTGCTGTGTTTGCCCATAAACTCAGTCGATCTTACTATAAGTTTGCTGTGTTTTTGCCCATAAACGCAGTCGATCATACTGCACATTTGCTGTGTTTTTGCCCATAAACGCAGTCGATCATACTGCAAGTTTGCTGTGTTTTTGCCCATAAACGCAGTCGATCATACTGCACATTTGCTGTTTTTGCCCATAAACTCAGTCGATCTTACTAGAGGTTTGCTGTGTTTTTTCCCATAAACACAGTCGATCATACTGCACGTTTGCTGTGTTTTTGCCCATAAACGCAGTCGATCATACTGCACATTTGCTGTTTTGCCCATAAACTAAGTCGATCTTACTATAAGTTTGCTTTGTTTTTGCCCATAAATGCAGTCGATCATACTGCACATTGCACGTTTGCTGTGTTTGCCCATAAACTCAGTCGATCTTACTATAAGTTTGCTGTGTTTTTGCCCATAAACGCTGTCGATCATACTGCAGGTTTGCTGTGTTTTTGCCCATAAACGCAGTCGAGCATACTGCATGTTTGCTGTGTTTTTGCCCATAAACGCAGTCGATCATACTGCACATTTGCTGTTTTTGCCCATAAACTCAGTCGATCTTACTATAAGTTCGCTGTGTTTTTAGTAAATAAATAAATATATTGCGCTAAGCTAGTAGAAAATATAGTGAATACTACAGGCAGCCAACACAACAGTGGATATGTATGAAAAAATGTGGATAAAAGTGTAGCGCCAGTGAAAACAGACCCCTTGAAAAAGGGACTAGTAAACCATGAAAGCAATTAGGTCATATATGACCCGTGTGTATCAAGGTGAGTTGAAAAAGCGGTTCAGTGAAATCAACTAAGTGAAACAAAGAATTCCAAGTATATCACATGAAAATTAATCCATGTATAGTGGACATAGAATGAATAGTGTAGGGTAAGTACATTCAAACAAAACAGTGAGATATAAATAAAATATAACCCATATGTGAGTCCATATAAATGGAATAGTTGCTGGAAATAATATTAGTGAAAATGTAATTCAAATATATCCCATATATGAATCCTTTCACATGGAATAACTGAAAAAACAGTGCATTCAAACAAATCAGCTCAGTGTAATGGTGACATGATATCCAATAAGGAAGTCCATATATAGTGGATATGAATTGTATGCTTCAGATAGGTACATTTAACCAGATCTTGAAGAGAAAAAATAGGTTGGGTACTTCTTACCGACTGGAGTAGACCCGCAGCTCACCTTACGGTGGGGGGTCCAATGGGCTTTGGTGGGCCAACCGCCCTCCTGGATTTCTGTATCTCCTGATGGATAGCTGGATGGATGTCTTGAATACAGCAATCAGCAGTCAGGAAAAAAGCATGAATTCAGCACTCCAACATTTGACCAGGAAATTCCAAAGGTGAGTATAGGGGTTAACCCTCAAGGTATCCAATCATAAAAAATGATAAAAGAGAGAGGGAAACATCCTCATAGTGTAAAATGTTTTTAATGCTTGCAAAAACACACTAAAAACGACAAAAATAAATCAATAAATCCAAACTTTCACATGAAGCGCTGAAACCGCAAGTGGTTTAAAAGAAGAAAGTCCAAAAAAACGTAGCTTCAATATTCCATAACACACATGTGAAAGCAGAGAAAGCAAAGATCATAAGTAGCTATAATCAAAACCAACCAAAATCCACACACCAAGGGGATTTTCACAGAGGAACAGGGAACTACCCCAAAGGGGGAAAACAAAACGGGGGTAATTTAAGCTCTATTGTGTTTACAGAAGCAGAAAAAGTGGTTCTCGATAAAGGACTTAAGTTTGTTCCACCTAAACCCCTGAACAAATTTAATACCTTTATAGAAGTTCAGAAATTTGTGAGAAAACTGAACATCCAAAGGTATTTCGTGTCTAATCCATGTAGACCCAATCTACCTGAAACATCCTCAACCATTGTACACACGGGTCTCTCTAATCCATCTCTGTTTAACCCTTCCTGCCCAATGCCCTCCAGTATCAAGATATTTAGGGATCAGGTTTTAAATGATCTTGAGGCGCTCCCTCAAAAGAGAACATATTCCGACCCGAATATACAAATTGGTTTAAAGTCTTTATGTGAACGTAAGGACCTTGTAATAAGGCCGGCAGATAAGGGGGGTAGAATTGTGGTTTTGGACAAATCTTCCTACCATGGAGAAATTACCAAAATTTTGGGGGACACTACTACATATGTCAAATTATCATCCAATCCCACACTGAAGTTTAAGGCTTCTTTAAATAAACTTATTGAAAAAGGGGGCGAAAAGGGGATATTGGATGAGAAAGAAAAAAGTTACCTTGTCCCAAAGGTCCCGCGTATTCCGGTAATATATTATCTGCCGAAGATACATAAAGATAGTGTATGTCCTCCCGGACGTCCTATCATTAGCGGTATAAATTCTGTGACTTCCCGGATAGGGAAGTACATAGATTTTTACCTACAGCCGTTAGTGAAAAACATTCCTTCCTACCTCAAAGATACTCGCCACACGATTGCTAAATTACAAGACATTGTGTAAACGGATGACATTCTATTGGTGACAGCTGACGTCGCATCTTTGTACACAAGTATTGCTCACCATCTGGGATTCCAGGCAGTGGAGTGCTTCCTAGACAGAGATAGTGACCTCCCTTTGATACAAAGGTTGTTTATCATGGACCTTTTGAGGTTTTTGGTACAATGGAGAGTACTATTTGCAACAAAAAGGAGTTGCTATGGGGGCCAAATTTGCCCCCAGCCTGGCCAATATTTTTATGGCTAAATGGGAGGAGGATGTCGCCTGTGTTTTAGAACGACCAGAGATTGTTCTCTGGGCTCGTTACATAGACGACATCCTCCTCCTATGGAGGGGAGATCGCCCGTCTTTAGACAAATTTATGTCGGGCCTTAATCTCAACCAGGTGGGCATCAGTCTCACATATGAGGCCAGCTATACCAATATCCATTTTTTGGATTTGGATGTTTTCGTTGAGGATGGTAAACTTATGACTAAAACATACTTTAAAAGTACGGATCGCAATGGATATATCCCATTGGACAGTTGTCATCATCCGTCTTGGCTACAATCTGTGCCACGTAGTCAACTATTAAGGATCCAACGTAACTTTACTAATTTAGGGGACTTTCAATCACAAGCCCTAGTTCTAAAAAGAAGATTTATAGAAAAGGGCTATTCTAGTGATTCAGTGGACAAGGAAGTTGAAAAGGTTAGTAACATGGATAGATCTACCTTAACAATTGAAAGAGCTAGACCCATTCAAAACAACAAATTTGCGACTTCTTTTTTTTACCACTTTCTCTACTCAGCATAAACAGATTAACTCTATCATCAGGAAACATTGGACAATTTTGAAAAATGACAACATATTGGGACCCACCCTCCCCGATAATGCTAGTGTCATTTATAGAGGCGCCTCCTCTCTAAAAAATCAAATTGCACCAAATATACCAGATCCTCCTGTAAAACCATCTTTCTTCCCCCTATCCAAGGGATACCATCCATGTAGAAAATGTAAAGTTTGCCTACATAATATTAATGGAAGAAAGAAAACATCTAATTTTAGGTCCACTGTTACGGGCATAACATACCCGATTAAACAATTTGCCACATGTGCAACTAGGTATGTTGTTTACCTTATCACCTGCCCTTGTGAAAAACAGTACGTTGGTTGTACGATACGGAGTTTTTCCACAAGGGTGGGTGAACATATTTCCAAAATTAAAGGCGGATGTACCAAACACACAGTGCCCAGGCACTATTTGGAACATCACAATAAACAAGTTATAGGCACCAGCTTTCAAATCATTGACCATTTTGTCCCCCATTGGAGGGGGGAACCCAGTATCAGGGGTGTATCTAAATTAGAAGTTCTCTGGATATACCAGCTTAAATGTTATGCCCCCTTCGGACTGAATGTGGAATGGGATCTCAACTCATTTATAAATCAGTCCTAGGGGAGCATAAATTCCAACTAGTAAGGCATACATACTTCTTACTATTCTGACCAATCTATCCCTCTTTAGGGAATTCTTTGTACTGATGAAATGTTATGTTAAGTTTTAAAACTTTTGTTTATTATGACTTTATGAAACTTTGGGATTTTTGTCATACATGTTTTTGTCCCCCAAATTGCTTTCCATAACCGTTATATATTTTTTTCATTGTAATTATATCCAAGGGACGTTTTGATATGAGGTTTAGATCCCGTTTAAACAAGTTAATAATGCTCCATCCAATCGGCCCTTTTTCGATCTCCCATGTACCATTGTTCAACATGGAAACATGGGCACTGAGTCCTTTGAACGGCGGTGGAGCGCACATTGGAACGCATGGCGCCGCCCCTGATGCGGACGTCCTGTTCCCTGCCTCCGTCTGCAGGAGAGGATGCTATGACGCTCTCAGTGCGTGGCTTTTCATTGGCCCGGTGATCCGGTCATGTGACCTCCTGAATCGCTAACGTATTTCCTCTCGTTTTGGCCAGTAATGTTCGCATCACTTCCGGGCGCCTGGAGCGCAGCCTCCGCTGTCCGCACGGAAGTGGCATTCCTTTGGAATGCACACCGTTACCCATGGACGGATTGGATACATTTTTCATTTGGGTGAGTGGTGGTTAGTATTTAAAGCGCATTGAGACGAAGGAGACAGAGTTATACCCCAGTAGATGTCTAATGAGACGAAACCGGTCGGGTCCTTTACTCCCCAACCACTCCATGCGCAACTGTTATCATATGATCTTTGCTTTCTCTGCTTTCACATGTGTGTTATGGAATATTGAAGCTAAGTTTTTTTGGACTTTCTTCTTTTAAACTACTTGCGGTTTCAGCGCTTCATGTGCAAGTTTGGATTTATTGATTTATTTTTATCGTTTTTAGTGTGTTTTTGCAAGCATTAAAAACATTTTACACTATGAGGATGTTTCCCTCTCTCTTTTATCATTTTTTGGATACCTTGAGGGTTAACCCCTATACTCACCTTTGGAATTTCCTGGTCAAATGTTGGAGTGCTGAATTCATGCTTTTTGCCTGACTGCTGATTGCTGTATTCAAGACATCCATCCAGCTATCCATCAGGAGATACAGAGATCCAGGAGGGTGGTTGGCCCACCAAAGCCCATTGGACCCCCCCACCGTAAGGTGAGCTGCGGGTCTACTCCAGTCGGTAAGAAGTACCCAACCTATTCTTTCTCTTCAAGATCTGGTTAAATGTACCTATCTGAAGCATACAATTCATATCCACTATATATGGACTTCCTTATTGGATATCATGTCACCATTACACTGAGCTGATTTGTTTGAATGCACTGTTTTTTCAGTTATTCCATGTGTAAGGATTCATATATGGGATATATTTGAATTACATTTTCACTAATATTATTTCCAGCAACTATTCCATTTATATGGACTCACATCTGGGTTATATTTGATTTATATCTCACTGTTTTGTTTGAATGTACTTACCCTACACTATTCATGTTCACTATACATGGATTAATTTTCATGTGATATACTTGGAATTCTTTGTTTCACTTAGTTGATTTCACTGAACCGCTTTTTCAACTCACCTTGATACACACGGGTCATATATGCTTTCATGGTTTACTAGTCCCCTTTTCAAGGGGTCTGTTTTCGCTGTGTTTTTGCCCATAAACGCAGTCGATCATACTGCACGTTGCACGTTTGCGGTGTTTTTGCCCATAAACTCAGTCGATCTTACTATAAGTTTGCTGTGTTTTTGCCCATAAACTCAGTCGATCATACTGCACGTTTGCTGTGTTTTTGCCCATAAACGCAGTCGATTATACTGCACGTTTCTTGTGTTTTTGCCCATGAACGCAGTCGATCATACTGCACATTTGCTTTTTTTGCCCATAAAATCAGTCGATCTTACTATAAGATTGTTGTGTTTTTGCCCATAAACGCAGTCGATCATACTGCACGTTTGCTGTGTTTTTGCCCATAAATGCAGTCGATCATACTGCATGTCTGCTGTGTTTTTGCCCATGAACGCAGTCGATCATACTGCACATTTGCTGTTTTTGCCCATAAACTGAGTCGATCTTACTATAAGTTTTCTGTGTTTTTGCCCATAAACGCATTCGATCATACTGCACGTTGCATGTTTGCTGTGGTTGCCCATAAACGCAGTCGATCATACTGCACGTTTGCTGTGTTTTTGCCCATAAACGCAGTCGATCTTACTATAAGTTTGCTGTGTTTTTGCCCATAAACTCAGTCGATCTTACTATACGTTTGCTGTGTTTTTGCCCATAAACGCAGTCGATCATACTGCACGTTTGCTGTGTTTGCCCATAAACGCAGTCGATCATACTGCACGTTTGCTGTGTTTGCTGTGTTTGCTGTGTTTTTGCCCATAAACGCAGTCGATCAAACTGCACATTTGCTGTTTTTGCCCATAAACTCAGTCGATCTTACTATAAGTTTGCTGTGTTTTTGCTCATAAACACAGTCAATCATACTGCACGTTTGCTGTGTTTTTGCCCATAAACGCAGTCGATCATACTGCACATTTGCTGTGTTTTTGCTCATAAACTCAGTCTATCTTACTATACGTTTGCTGTGTTTTTGCCCATAAACACAGTCGATCTTACTGCACATTTCCTATGTTTTTGCCCATAAACACAGTCAATCTTACTGCACGTTTCCTGTGTTTTTGCCCATAAATGCAGTCGATCATACCGCACATTTGCTGTTTTTGGCCATAAACTCAGTCGATCTTACTATACGTTTGCTGTGTTTTTGCCCATAAACACAGTCGATCTTACTGCACGTTTGCTGTGTTTTTGCCCATAAACGCAGTTGCTCTTACTAGACAGGTGCTGTTTATTTCTGATTTTGTCCTGTGCAAGCTATTAAAATGTCTGGAAGGACAACAAAGAAAGTCAGAGAGTCACAAGGGCAAGCAGGCTCTGCATCTAGAGGCAACGCTGGTGGTGGACGCGGTGCATCCTCTTCAGCACGTGGCCATGGCCGCTTGTCCTTCTTTTCGGGAGCTGGCCATGTTGAGCCTCAACATGCAGAGAAATTAGTAGAGTGGATGACCAAGCCGTCCTCATCCTCATCCTCTCTCACCCAGGCTGAGCTTAGCTTATCTGGCAAAGCAGCTGCCAAGGCGTCCTCTTCCTTGTGCACAATGGCATCACACAATCCTTCCCTAGTCCCACCGTGTCCTCCTGAGGAGTCCCCCGAACTGTTTCAACACAGTGTTGGGTACATGCTGCATGAAGATGCGCAGCGTTTTGAAGGCTCCGATGATGGAACACAGATAGAGGAAGGCATTGATGTGAGCCCAGGGAGAGGGGGTGGCCGAGAGGAACAGAAATCTGGCAGTGATGTTCCCCCAGCTGGAGCATACTGCCAGGTTTTTGACAGTGATGAAGAGGGAGGGGATGATGAGGTCACTGACTCTACCTGGGTGCCTGATAGGAGAGAGGAGGAGGAAGAAGAGGAGGACGAGGCGCAGGCACATCTCCAAAGAGGCAGGATGCCCTCCAGGGGTCAGCTTAAGGGCACACCAACTGCATTACAGCGCACATCTACGCTTGTGCATGGCGCTGCTGTGTCTGAACGGTACAGCAAAAGTTCTTTGGAGTGGGCCTTTTTTGAAACATATGTCGCAAGCGTATCTCGTGTGGCCAAAACATCACCCGCCTGGGTACCACATGCTTGTCCAGACATATGTCGACCTGCCATGCAGCTCGTTGGCAAGCACACCAGAAAGACACACACCAAAGACAAAAGCGTACCTCCCCTTGCCCTTCTGGGACCTCCAACCCCACTAGACCCCCAGTCCTCTCTGAAGCCTGCAGTGAAGGTGTAGAAATAGGTGTGTCACAACCTAGTAGTAGTAGTACATGCGGGCAATCTACTGATAGTACCAGACAAATTTCCCTGCCCCAGCTGCTGCAGCGCCAAAAGAGGTACTCTCCCAGCCATCCACATGCCCAGCGGTTGAATGCTAGCTTAGCGAAATTGCTAGCACTTCAACTGCTACCTTTTCAGTTGGTAGATTCTGCCCACTTCCATGAGTTTGTGGAATGTGCAGTACCTCAGTGGCAAGTACCAAAACGCCACTTTTTCTCACGGAAGGCGATTCCGGCTCTCTACCGGCATGTGGAAGGCAATGTCCATGCCTCGCTGGACAGGGCGGTCAGTGGTAAGGTGCATCTTACCGCTGACTCATGGTCCAGCAGGCATGGAAAGGGACGTTACCTGTCTTTTACGGCGCATTGGGTGACTCTGCTGGCAGCTGGGAAGGACGCAGGGCAAGGTACAGTCGTTTTGGAGGTTGTTCCGCCACCACGCCTCTAAAACACTACTACTGGTTGTGACACACCTCTCTCCTCCACCCCCTCCTCTTCTTCTTCCTCTGTGGCCTCTTCCTGTGGTGATGTTTTCTCAGAACCAGCCGTGCTCTGTAGGCGTACGAGGGGCTACGCAGGAATGCAGGCCAAGAGATGCCATGCGGGGATAGAGCTGGTGTGCTTGGGAGACAGGAGCCACACCGGGGAAGAGGTTTTGTCAGCTCTGCAGGGTCAGGCTCAGAGGTGGTTGACGCCACGCCAGCTGAAGCCTGGAATGGTGGTCAGCGATAATGGCACCAACCTCCTCTCTGCCCTGCGACAGGGAAAACTCACCCATGTGCCCTATTTTGCACATGTCCTGAATTTGGTGGTGCAGCGGTTTTTGGGCAGGTACCCGGGCTTACAGGATGTCCTGAAGCAGGCCAGGAAAGTCTGTGTGCATTTCCGGAGGTCATATAATGCCACTGCTCGGCTGACAGACCTCCAAAGGGAATACAACCTGCCCAAGAACCGCCTAATTTGTGACATGCCCACCAGATGGAACTCTACGTTGGCCATGCTGCAGCGGCTGCACACGCAGCAGCGGGCCATCAATGAGTACCTGTGCCAATATGGCAGCAGAACTGGGTCAGGGGAGCTTAGTTTTTTTCCCCACGCCAGTGGGCCTTGATCAGGGATGCATGCAGTGTCCTGTCACCAATTGAGGAGGCCACGAGGATGGTGAGCAGTGACAGTGCATGCATCAGTGAGACTGCCCCTCTTATTCACATGTTGGAGCACACACTACGTGGAATAAAGGACAGGGCCCTTGAGGCAGAACAGAGGGAGGAAGAGGAGGACTTTCTTACCTCTCAAGGCCCCCTTTACCCAGACAGTGGTCCTGCTTGCCCACCTAGCACACAGGAAGAGGAGGAGGAGGAGGAGGATGATTGTATCAGTAGCATGGAGGTGGAGCCTAGCACTCAGCATCAGCAGCAGCAGTCTTCAAGGGATCATTTACAGAGGACTGTGCCCCGAATGCCTCTGCAAACCTATGCTGCATGGCCTCCCTGATCCTGCAAAGCCTGCGTAAGGATCCTTGTGTACGTGCTATCAAGGAGAGGGATCATTACTGGCTGGCAACTCTCCTTGATCCACATTACAAGAGTAAGGTTGCGGACCTTATGTTGCCATCGCAGAGAGAGCAGAAGATAAAACTTCTGCGGGAGGCCTTGCAGAAGGGTCTGTGCAATGCGTTCCCAGAACCGGGGGGATTACCAAAACCTGGCTCTGGACACAGAAGGAGCGGTGGAGAAGTTGGCCGTCTGACCGATGCGTTCAGACAATTTTTTAGTCCGCAGCCCCAAGGTCTGACCGGTTCCAGCAACCATCGCCAGCGTCTGGTTTACATGGAACGGGAATACCGAGGGGCAAGATCCGACTTGGACACCTTCCCCACCGAAAATCCTCTGGCTTACTGGGTCTTGAGGATGGATCATTGGCCAGAGCTTGCACAGTACGCAATTGAGCTACTGGCTTGCCCTGCATCCAGTGTTCTTTCAGAACGCACATTCAGTGCTGCTGGAGGCTTTGTGACCAATCACAGGGTGCGCCTCTCCACCGACTCTGTTGATCGACTGACCTTGATCAAAATGAATCAGGCTTGGATCAACACCAGCTACGAAGCACCTGATGCTGAAGTTACAGAATAATATTATTTTGTTGAAATGTCAGATCCCTTTGAGACTGCGTATGCTGATGCTGAGTGACTGTCCTGTTATGCTGCTGATGGAATATCCTTCTCCTCCTCACTTTTCTTGCTGATAGCTAGTAAGAAATGTTGTGTTTCTGGGCTCCGCCACCAGTGCCTAAGGCACAATTTTTCAGCCCCTGTTTAACATGGGCTCCTAATAACAATTTTTGATGCAATACTTTGCACGTGGCTCTTTGTTGCGCTCCAATTGGAGTTATTGTGAGGGGTTGCAGTGTTGTGTTGTGCCTAAGGCACAATTTTCAGCCCCTGTTCAACAGGGGCGCCTAATAACAATTTTTGATGCAATTCTTTGCACGTGGCTCTTTGTTGTGCTCCAATTAGAGTTATTGTGAGGGGTTGCAGTGTTGTGTTGTGTCTAAGGCACAATTTTTCAGCCCCTGTTTTACCGGGGCGCCTAATAACAATTTTTGATGCAATACTTTGCACGTGGCTCTTTGTTGTGCTCCAATTACAGTATCTTTGAGGGGTGCTCTTTTCTACAATTTTTCTTTCACAAAAAAATAATTGATTGAGCCAAGATCTGGCATTGTAATGGCCCCCCACCACCCCTAAAATAATCAACATATTGTTGCCACACAGCACGGGCGCAAGCAGTATTAAATAACTTTTTTTCTGAGAGTAATCTCATGTTGTGCAGGGACATTTCTAAACACGTGCCACTACTATAGACACCCAGCAGGTACGATATTTAAAGGAATTTTTCATTTATTTTTTCACTTTAAGCATCATTAAAATCACTACTCCAGAAAAAACTCCTGTTTTTAAAAAAAAAATTTCCATTGATACATTTTCCCTGGGGCAAGACACGGGTTCTGAAAGACGTTTTCCAACATTAAACTGAATATTGGTCTTTAAAATTATCGTTTTTGAATTCGAACGTTCGAGTCCCATAGACTTCAATGGGGTTCTAAATGTTCGCGCGAACCCGCGGTCTGTACGAACCGAACGCGGGTATGTTTGGCTCATCCCTACTCCTCATACTTCAATTTGAGGAATGGTACAAGACAAGGGTGTCCGCTATCTCCGTTAATGGATCATAAAGCTGTGGCTTTTGCAGATGATATACTGTTTTTTATTACATCTCCAGAGACCACATTGCCAAACCTATTAAAAGAGTTTAATCGATATTCTGCTCTGTCAAATTTCAAAATTAGTATTCAAACATTACCTGGTCTCCTGCGCGTGTTAAAGCTCTTCAAGCTTCATTTTCTTTTCCATGGGTGTCATCTTTTCTGACCTATCTGGGGGTCAAACTGACTCCCTCAGTAGACAAAATATTCACAGCCAATATTCCATCAATAATGCAGGATTTGTCGGCCGACCTGGAATGATGGAATAAGGGGCCCTATACATGGATGGGTAGAAATGCGATTCTTAAAAGGAACATTCTGCCCAGGTTATTGTATCTGTTTCAGACTTTACCGATAGCTATTCCAGGGCCATTTCTGAAATCACTGCATAGTATTTTTATCAGAATTATCAGGGCAAAAAAGCACCCACGTCTATCCTACAATCTTCTGGCCAGGCCTAAAACCCAGGGTGGTATGGCATTCCCACATCCAAACCGATACTATCAGGCAGTACACCTTGCCAGGGTTATGGCGTGGTGCAGAGATGGGGGATATAAAACATGGGTAGAACAATCGTGTACCAAGATTCCACTTCAATTTGTGCCATGGTTAAGGCCAAATGTACTTGGCATATTGAGGAACCATCCTTTGATAGGGGCAACTCTGCGAGTAATACAACAAAGCCATTTTTTCTCCAAGGAAGAAGGAAAAATATCCCGTATGTATCCAATATTGTGAACCCAGCATTTCCCCCTGGATATACAGATAGCTGTTTTAGACAAACAGTGAGACAGGGTAGATTTGGGTTAGGTGATTATCTTAAAGAATATAGTCTGAAGACTAGGGCGGAAATGCAATTAATGTTTAATCCACCACTGGATCCATGGTGGATGCAGCAACTTACTCACATTCTCAGTTCCCTTCTTCGTAAGGAGTGGTCAGATCGTTTGAATATGCCCATGGAAAATGTATGCTTGGTAAAAGCTCCCTCAGCACATGGGGTATCTGAGATGTATAAACTGTTAGTACAATCGTCAGAGGGTTATGCCCCGGGATTCCTTCAGGAATGGGAAAGAGATTTAGACATTACACTGTCTGAAGAGCAGCGGAGATATATTTTACACTTTACTCATCACTCCTCAACGGCTACTAAGTACCAAGAGCTGTGTTATAAAATTCTCGCACGTTGGTATAGAGTCCCATCATTGTTGCATAAAATGTATCCGGAAAGGACAAATATGTGCTGGCGTTGTGGTGTAGCACAAGACAATATGCTCCATATTTTTTGGTTGTGTCAAAAACTGCAGGCATTCTGGGCCAAGGTCCGAGATATGATAAGACAGCTGACAGGTCAGGACCTGGGTTCTGAACCAGCTAGATCAGCCTTTCTCAACCTTTTTACTGCTGTGGAACCCTAAAAGTAATTTTCAGGTCTCGGGGAACCTCTGATAAAACCCATTCATTGGGGGTCAGTGGGAACAATGCTCCTTATTTTGGTGGTCAGTGAGAAGAATGCCCTTTTTTACAGTAGTGGTAAGAATGCCCCCCTTACAGAGCACTATGAAGATCATTGGTGTAATACCACTGGCTCCTCCAAGTGGAATTGGCTCAGAAGTATGTAGGCACCATCAAACAGGAGGTAAATCAGCCACAGCTCAAGGAACCCCTAGCCACCTCTGGAGGAACCCTAGGGTTCCACGGAACCCTGGTTGAGAATGGCTGAGCTAGATACTTGCTCCATCTTTTAGAGCTTTCTAGGCATAAATATAGTAATTCGATGACCGTTCACCTTCTGAATGCAGCCAAGTCATGTGTATCAGCTCTCTGGAAGCAGGAATCTTCTCCCTCCGTCTCGCAGTGGCTTAAAAAAGTAGCTGAAAAATATACTATGGAAAGAGGTAGTGCTACTATTCAAGGCAGAGAAGAGAAGTTTAATAAAAAAATGGTAAACATAGTCAGCGTATGTCTGCTCTAGAGAATATGGCTGTGCACTGGTGGAGGCGGAATAGAGGAGATTTTTTTTACTATAATTTTTTATTTATTTTTTGGTTGTGTTTTGATTTGATTTGTTTTTAATTTGTTTGTTTCTGTTCTGTTTTTGTTTTTTGTTGGACTGGCTTGATAAATAGGACGGACGATGAAGGTTATCTATACTGTCAGTATATCTAGAAAAGGAAGATTTTTTGGAACTGAAATGCTCTGTAAATTCCTTTTATTGCAGAATCGATTTCTGATATGTTATATATGTGATACGTATGTAATTGAAGTATGTTTGTTTGTATAAAATGCATTAAAAAACAATAAAATACAGAAATACAGAATTAAAAAAAAAATGAAGGGACATCTGTTATACAGTAGTCATGTGTCTTTACAATAAAGGCTGCAATAAAGGGCGCAGTCCTGTGTATTTGAAAAGTTATCTTTTCTCTTGATAAAATATTAACAAATGTTCAGATAGTGAAAACACACCTAAAGTTCGACTAAATCCTGGCACACAATACAGTTGTTTTTTTTTATTTCATGCAGCTTAAGCTCAGGTTAGGTCATGCGAGGTGAGCGCAACATCTCCCTCACTGAGCTGTAGCGTTCTGACAGGGGGATGGCACCCCCGCCAGAACACTTTGATCGGTGTTCTCTGCCATTGGCTAAGAGCGCTGATCGGGAGGCAGTCGGATGCTGGTTTTCCATCCGGCTTTTGTCGGACAGAAGGACATACACATAGGCAGAATGTGAGCCATTTTTTTTTTATTGTACCGGCAATTGTCTCCCTGTGTGTACGGGTCTTTACTCCGAGTAATGAGGTTTTGCCATTTATTTTTCTTGCCATTCTTATGTCTTTTCAATAAATGTTGTTTGAGAACTTTACACCTTGTCAGATGTTCAAATAAAGCCAAGAAGCACAACGGGCATCTGTAAAATTTAAGATAGACTATAAGGTTTACTAGGCTTTATTATTATTATTTAGTAGTGAAAGAAGGAATTGGGGGGGGGGGGTGATAATGGGGGGGGGGGGTGTTGATAGGGGATTTGTGCTGTGGGGAAATTGGAGGAAAAATTGGGGGGAGGAGGCAGAGGATTTTTCCTGAGATGAGGGGCAAAGTCCCCTATAGTCCAGGAACATTGCATTGGTTTTTCTGTCAGGGTGTCAAACACTTCCACCCCCCCCCCCCCCCCCCCAGGCTCTCATGCAGTTTCAATTGAGCCTTTGCACCACCCATGTCGGTCTGGACCGAGCCAGGTTCAAAAGCCACAGCAATAATGCCATCAGTTTTGTTATCCTCAGCCTGACATCGTGTTAACATATTCAGTGCTGTCTTGCTGCAGCGGTATTCTATAAGAGCATCTGGATACAAATGTGTGGTGCTTGATATAGACCCTAAACTACTGGATGTGTGGATCACAGTAGCCTTGCTGCAGGATTCCTTTTGTTGACAAAAGTCTTCGCTAACTTCAAGCCAATTCCATGGCTAAAACCGGTGACCAGGACACTGTAGATGATAAGGTTCGGGCATGTACTGGCAATCGGGACTACAGGGAGTTTCCCAGTGGGCCGATGGCTCAGTGGGTCAGTTTCAGTGACAGCGGATAGCTGTCCCCCTCTGCTCTTCTATCTGCCCCCCCCCCCCCTGGAGTCGGCACTGAGAAGCTCATCATACGATCCGGAAGGAAGGCAGCCACACATGGCTGTGACATAAGCTTCCTTGGAACTTGTTCTCCTTCTCTTTCCTTCCAATACTCTCCATCTAGATTCTCTGCCACAACAGACAGGATGGAGAGTGGGGAAAGGAAAGAGCAGGATATCAAGTTCCTAGAAAGCTTTTGTTACAGCTGTGTGTGGCTACCCTCCTTCCAGATCATATGATGAGCTTCTCAGTGCCGACTCCTGACGATTATGTCATTATTCAGTGGCACTGCATAACTAGCCAGGGAGAGGAGGTGAGCGCTGAGGGGGGGAATAGAGGAGCAGGAGAGGAACTCATAGGCATATGGGGGACCAGAAGAGCATGGGGGGACCAGAGGATCAGGGGGGACCAGAGGAGCAGGGGGAAGACCAGAAGAGCACAGGGGGGAGCGCATTTCCCATTACGGTGGGGGGGGGGAACTGATTCTTTGCCCCAGGTGAAATAATGCCTATAAGAGAAATTAAGAAATTAAGTAGAAAGGCTAATGAATAGTGAAGGGGGGCTCGAGTGGCCATTGGTGTTGGCTGGCTGGGGGGGGCGGGTTTGTCCGGCTGGCATGGGAGAGACCTGTCACCTGTCAGATACTCTGCATATTGCACCAGCATTGCATATTTTCCTTTGACATACTCTGCATATTGCAGCAGCATTGCATATGTTCCTGTCAGATAGTCTGCATATTGCACCAGCATTGCATATGTTCCTGTCAGATACTCTGCATATTGCACCAGCATTGCATATTTTCCTGTGACATACTCTGCATATTGCATATGTTCCTGTCAGATACTCTGCATATTGCACCAGCATTGCATATTTTCCTGTGACATACTCTGCATATTGCATATGTTCCTGTCAGATACTCTGCATATTGCACCAGCATTGCATATTTTTCTGTGACATACTCTGCATATTGCAGCAGCATTGCATATGTTCCTGTCAGATACTCTGCATATTGCACCAGCATTGCATATGTTCCTGTGACATACTCTGCATATTGCAGCAGCATTGCATATGTTCCTGTGACATACTCTGCATATTGCACCAGCATTGCATATGTTCCTGTGACATACTCTGCATATTGCACCAGCATTGCATATGTTCCTGTTAGATACTCTGCATATTGCACCAGCATTGCATATGTTCCTGTCAGATACTCTGCATATTGCACCAGCATTGCATATGTTCCTGTGACATACTCTGCATATTGCAGCAGCATTGCATATGTTTCTGTTAGATACTCTGCATATTGCACCAGCATTGCATATGTTCCTGTGACATACTCTGCATATTGCACCAGCATTGCATATGTTCCTGTGACATACTCTGCATATTGCACCAGCATTGCATATGTTCCTGTCAGATACTCTGCATATTGCACCAGCACTGCATATGTTCCTGTCAGATACTCTGAATATTGCACCAGCACTGCATATGTTCCTGTGACATACTCTGCATTAGCTACTGTAGTGAAAGGTTCCTGATTGTGCTTATAGGGAGAATTAGTTAGGAATCAGTCCTACTTCACAAATCTAATTGCACCAGAATAGTATCCCATCATTGGTATCATTGGCAGGAATAGTGTCCCATTATTTGTGTCAATGGGAGAAATAATGCCCCATTATTGGTATCAGTGAAAGGAATAGTGTCCTATCATTTGTGTCAGTGGGAGAAATAGTGCCCCATCATTGGTATCATTGGGAGGAATAGTGTTCCATCATTTTTGTCAGTGGGAGAAATAGTGCCCCATCATTGGTATCATTAGGAGGAATAGTGTCCCATCATTTGTGTCAGTGGGAGAAATAGTGCCGCATCATTGGTATCAGTGGGAGGAATAGTGTCCCATCATTGGTATCATTGGGAGGAATAGTGTCCCATCATTTGTGTCAGTGGAAGAAATAGTGCCCCACCATTGGTATCATTGGGAGGAATAGTGTCCCATCATTTGTGTCAGTGGGAGAAATAGTGCCCCATCATTGCTATCATTGGGAGGAGTAGTGTCCCATCATTTGTGTCAGTGGGAGAAATAGTGCCCCATCATTGGTATCAGTGGGATGAATAGTGTCCCATCATTGGTATCAATGGAAGGAATAGTGTCCCATCATTTGTGTCAGTGGGAGAAATAGTGCCCCATCATTGCTATCATTGGGAGGAATAGTGGCCCATCATTTGTGTCAGTGGGAGAAATAGTGCCGCATCATTGGTATCAGTGGGAGGAATAGTGTCCCATCATTGGTATTATTGCCAGGAATAGTGTCCCATCATTTGTGTTGGTGGGAGAAATAGTGCCCCATCATTGGTATAAGTGGGAGGAATAGTCTCCCATCATTGGTATCATTGGGAGGAACAGTGCCCCATCATTTGTGTCATTGGGAGGAATAGTGTCCCATCATTTGTGCCAGTGGGAGAAATAGTGCCCCATCATTGCTATCATTGGGAGGAATAGTGTCCCATCATTTGTGTCAGTGGGAGAAATAGTGCCGCATCATTGGTATCAGTGGGAGGAATAGTGTCCCATCATTGGTATTATTGCCAGGAATAGTGTCCCATCATTTGTGTTGGTGGGAGAAATAGTGCCCCATCATTGGTATAAGTGGGAGGAACAGTCTCCCATCATTGGTATCATTGGGAGGAACAGTGCCCCATCATTTGTGTCATTGGGAGAAATAGTGCCCCATCATTGGTATCAGTGGGAGGAATAGTATCCCATCATTGGGGAAGGTTCCTGTCTGTCAAGATTTTTTTAATGTATTTTATGTTATTTTAAGTTATTTCCCTATCCACATTTGATTGCAGAGTACTTGCCATGCTCTTACCAACATTTTGCTGCCATTTGCAGCCCTCTAGCCCTTCCCTTCGTTTTTTAGAGACATTTTAGTAGTAAAAAATGTGGGTCCCCATTGACTTCAATGGGGTTTGGGTTCGGGTCAAGTTCGGGTCCCGAACCCGGACTTTTTTCTGAAGTTTGGCCGAACCCGGATATCCAGGTGTCCGCTCAACTCTAATGATAATAGCTGTCTTTGTGAGTAACATAAATACATTTCTCTACCTTGCTCTCATTTGGGCTAAACATTCTAATTTATGACTATTTAGATCTAGTATTGTTTATGCACACTCAAATGTTCTTTATAGAGAGATGGATTGTGCCTGCTCCTGAGGAAGTGATGGTTCCCGAAACGCGTAGAGCATGTTGAGCTGCAAACCTCTTGGTTTTTAATATTCAATTTCATTTACATAAATATCATCGCTGTAGAAACTGTTTCATTGTAATGCTTTGATCCAGTTCCAACATGGCTACAGCTGTTAATAGACGTGTTAATAAAATGTGTCCTTATTGTGCATCCACCCTTGTTTTTTGGATCAATTCATTCATACACAGGTTATGTTCACATCATTGGGCACACGCCTCATTTAACCACTTGACCCCTGGGCACTTAAACCCCCTTTCTAACCAAGCCAATTTTCAGCTTTCGGTGCTCTCTCATTTTGAATGAAAATGACTGAAATTCACTGGGCTTTTATTTTGCGCTATAAAATAAAAATGACTGGAAAATTTTAAAAAGAAAAAGCATTTTCTTTGTTTCTATTATAAAAATGTGCAAATTAGTAAATTATCTTCATGGGTATGGAGGGATCGCTGGATGTGACTGAGTTACTGAGTTACTCCCAGAGTTATCGAGCCATGCTGTAGCCGTCATTCGGCTATGGCGCGGTCGGTAAGTGGTTAAAGCCCCAAACTTTTTCTTTTTTGAGGCGTTATGCTTTGCCCAAAAAATTCCCACACCACAGCACAGCCGTGTGCACTGCATACATTTGTGGCGTAGGTCCATTCAGTTTGGCCACACCCATTTTTTGCCTTACGCGCCACAGGCTTCTACCCCTTATGTGTCCCTCATTCTCGAGTTTGAAAGTTGGGAGGTATGCATAGGATCGCTGGTGGTGGCTATCACATGGTGCAGTCAGGGCCGGATTCCCAACAAGGCCACCGAGGCCTGGCCTCGGTGAGGCAGTGGGTGCAGGGGTGGCGTTGCGCAGTAGGGGGGCAAAATCCTGTGTCAGCGTGCGTCAGTTTAATTCCATCTCTGGGTCACTCAGCATGTATAACACAGTCACATAGGGCAAACTACACTCGCACAGTCTACACTACACACATACACAGAGCATCACCCTCTTCCACCACCTATCCCCAATGTCCCCCTCCCCCCACTGATCCCAAATGTCCCTTCTCTCCTCCCAATTATCTCAAATGTCCGTCCTCTCCTCCCACTTATCCCCAATGTCCCTCCTGACCCCCCACTTATCCCAAATGTCCGTCATCTCCCCCCAATTATCCTAAATGTCCCTCCTGTCCCCCCCCCGTCACCTCTCATTCCTGCACACCGTACACAGATCACCCCTCAATCCCCTATACACAGATCATTCCTCAATCCTGCGCACCGTACACAGATCACTACTCAATCCTGCACTTTTCCCCAATGCCCTCCCACTTATGCCCAATGTCCCCCCCTCTCCCCCCAACTATCCCCAATGTCCCCCTCCCCCCACTTATCCCAAATGTCCCTCCTCTCCTCCCACTTATCCCAAATGTCCGTCCTCTCCTCCTGTCCCCCCACTGTCACCCCTCATTCCTGCACATTGTACACAGATCACCCCTTAATCCCCTATACACAGATCACCCCTCAATCCTGCACACCGTACACAGATCACCCCTCAATCCTGCACACCGTACACAGATCACCCCTCAATCCCCCATACACAGATCACCCCTCAATCCTGCACACCGTACACAGATCACCCCTCAATCCCCCATACACAGATCACCCCTCAATCCTGTACACCGTACACAGATCACCCCTCAATCCCCTCTACACAGATCACCCCTCATTCCTGCACACTGTACACAGATCACCCCTCAATCCCCTCTACACAGATCACCCTTCAATCCTGCACACCGTACACAGATCACCCCTCATTCCCCCATACACAGATCACCCCTCAGTCCTGCACACCGTACACAGATCACCCCTCAATCCCCCATACACAGATCATCCCTCAATCCTGCACACCGTACACACATCACCCCTCAATCCCCCATACACAGATCATCCCTCAATCCAGCACACCGTACACACATCACCCCTCAATCCTGCACACCGTACACACATCACCCCTCAATCCTGCACACCGTACACAGATCACCCCTCAATCCTGCACACCGTACACAGATCACCCCTCATTCCCCTCTACACAGATCACCCCTCATTCCTGCACACCGTACACAGATCACCCCTCAATCCCCTCTACACAGATCACCCCTCATTCCTGCACACCATACACAGATCACCCCTCAATCCCCTCTACACAGATCACCCCTCAATCCTGCACACCATACACAGATCACCCCTCATTCCTGCACACCATACACAGATCACCCCTCAATCCCCTCTACACAGATCACCCCTCAATCCTGCACACCATACACAGATCACCCCTCATTCCTGCACACCATACACAGATCACCCCTCAATCCCCTCTACACAGATCACACCTTAATCCCCTCTACACAGATAACCCCTCATTTATGCAAACACCATCATTCACTATACGCTGTATAAGAAATTGTTGTGAAGTGCTGTTTGTTATAACATTCTAAGTTTATTTCAAGGGAAGTTCTCTCAGACTGGGTTCACATCTCCGCACGGAGCGGCTCACAGCAGGGATGCAGTACGTTCCCGTTCACCATTTCAGGTCAGAATTTGGGGCTAAATTTGGACCTGAAATGGACATAAGACACACAGAACTCCTGTGCAATTAGTTCCACGGCCGTCCAGGAGCTGTGTGAAACCTGCATTCCAATTCACACTAGTGTGAACCCAGCCTTAAGCTCGATATACTGAATATACTTGTTTATGTGCTACAGTATATATATCACATTTTCAGTACACGTACTAATTTTGTTTGAGTTATATATCTGTTATTAAATTAAGGTTTCAGCTGCAAAATTTGAATACAGCATTTAGGTGATTTACATTCACATGCAGGGTTTCCACCACATACGTTTAGTTTTTTAAGGGTGCAGCACTACACTTTTTGGTTATTGGGGTCTATCATCAAAAAGCAATTATCATAAGCCATCATCCACCACCAACCAACACCCACCACCTACCACAATCCATCACACACCAGCATCCACCACCGACCAACATCTATTACAATCCAGAAGCTAGATTACCACCAACCAGCATCCAACAAAAACTATCATCAATCATCAACTAGCATTATTACCACCTATCATTCACCAGCAACCAGCATCCAGCTCCATCTAGCACCTACCAGCATCTAGCACCTACCACCAGCCCACACTCATCACCAAGCAGCATCTAGACCCCAACGCCAACCAGTCAGCATTCACTAGGCAATCCGCCTAATTTTCTCTAAAAAGTCAGCCCACCCAAACCTCATTTGAGTCTAATATTCCGTTACCTTTAGAAAGTTCCTGTGTAGATCTTCAAAAAAAAGTGACAGAACACATATATATCTTATAATTTTTTGTGGTTTATTTAATGATTATGGTTGCAGTTTTCAACTTTAAAAAAAATGATGTAATCATTTCACAAAAATGCCTCTGAAATTGTTGTGGTCTACATTCAGAATTACATCAATCTATAGTACAGATCATACACTTCCCATTGACACTAACAGACATCTATCCCTGGAAGACAAATGCTTGTTTTCGAGGAGTCACCTCCAGCTCACCACGGTAAAGTCAGTCCCTTATAGTCCAGGAACATTCCATTGTGTTTTTCTGTCAGGGTATCAAACACTTCCATCATCCCCCCCACGCTCTCATGCAGCTTCAATGCAGCCATTGGACCACCCATGTCGGTTTGGACCCAGCCAGGTTCGAAGGCCACAGCAATAATCCCATCGGTTTTGTAGGCCTCAGCCTGACATCGTGTTAACATATTCAGCGCCGTCTTGCTGCAGCGGTATTCTATAAGAGCAGTTGGATACAAATGTGTGGTGCTTTCTAAAGACCCTAAACTACTGGATGTGTGGATCACAGCAGCCTTGCTGCAGCTCATTACTTCATTAGGATTTTCTTGTGCGGCTTTCTTCAGCAAGGGAGCAAATATCTGAGTAACCAGCATTGGTCCTACAGTATTAGTTTCATAAACTCTCATCATGTCCTCTGATGTAGTTTCATCAGCTGAGTGGTAGACATTAATACCAGCATTATTGATCAGCAAGTTCAGTCCACGTCCTTTCAGGGTCTCCTTTACCACACTGTAGGCATCTTCAATGCTGGCTTTGTCTGTTACATCCATCTTGACATTAACAAGGTTTGAGTGTTTGGAGGTCAAGGACTTGAGTTCCTGAGCGGTTTCTGGATTCCGACACGCTGCAAAGACATATTTTGGTGGATTCCGTTTGTTGAGAAAAGTCTTCACTAACTCCAGACCAATTCCTCTGTTAGAACCAGTGACCAGAACACTGTAGATGATGAGGTTTGCCATTTTGTATTCACAGCAGTCCTGTGTATTTGCAATAAAGGCTGCAATAAAGGGTGCAGTCCTGTGTCTTTGCAAAGTAATCTTTATTATTGGTAAAATATTAACAAATGTTCACATAGTGAAAACACACCTAAAGGAACTCTAAAGTTCGACTAAAGCCTGGCACACACTACAGCTTTTTTATGCAACCTCAGCTCAGGTCAGGTCATGCGAGATAAGTACAGCAATCTCCATCACTGAGCTGTAGTGTTCTGACAGGGAGATGGCCCCCCCCGCCAGATCAGTTTTATCTGCCATTGGTTGAGAGTGCTGATCGGGAGTCACTCTATCCACGCGACCCCCTATATGAATAGATAGAGCTAATTTTTTGAAAAGCCTGTGGCGTGCCAAAACACAACCCAAAAACTTCACCCGGTGCAGAAAAAATGTGCGCACACATAAAGAGTGACACAAAAAACTGTGACGGGTGCATCGTCAAATAGTCCTCTGAAAAGGACCCAGCTCTGATCCCCCCGGGGTTTTAGGCTCCTGACAGGGAAAATAGATAGAGCTCATTCTATGAATGAATCTATCTACAGCCGCCACGGCTTTTGAAGCACCTGATTAGAGCCATAGGCGAGTGGGCTTGTGGTGCAGAGCATTGCGCAAATTAGCCCACCCAGGTGTTACAACAACAAATGAATATTCGCTATTGAGACACTGATCCTCAATCAGGCCAATAATTTCCGAATAGCCAAAAAGAGAAGAGTCCCCAACTGGCCGCCCAGGAGGGAGGAACCCTATGTATGTATGTAGGTCATGCAGGTCAGTGTATGTAGGTCAGTGTATGTAGGTTAGGCAGCTCAGTTTATGTCGGTCGGTGTATGTAGGTCAGGCAGGTCAGTTTATGTAGGTCAGTGTATGTAGGTCAGGCAGATCAGTGTATGTAGGTCAGGCAGGTCAGTGTATGTAGGTCAGGCAGGTCATTTTATGTAGGTCAGTTTATGTATGTCAGGTAGGTCAGTGTATGCAGGTCAGTGTATGCAGGTCAGTGTATGTAGGTCAGTGTATGTAGGTTAGGCAGCTCAGTTTATGTCGGTCGGTGTATGTAGGTCAGGCAGGTCAGTTTATGTAGGTCAGTGTATGTAGGTCAGGCAGATCAGTGTATGTAGGTCAGGCAGGTCAGTGTATGTAGGTCAGGCAGGTCATTTTATGTAGGTCAGGTTATGTATGTCAGGTAGGTCAGTGTATGCAGGTCAGTGTATGCAGGTCAGTTTATGTAGGTCAGGCAGGTCAGTGTATGTAGATCAGTTTATGTATGTCAGGTAGGTCAGTGTATACAGGTCAGTGTATGTGAGTCAGGTAGATCAGTGTATGTGAGTCAGGTAGATCAGTGTATGTGAGTCAGGTAGATCAGTGTATGTAGGTCAGGCAGGTTAGTGTATCTAGGTCATGCAGGTCAGTGTTTTTGAGACCATTGTAATTTTTACAGCAATCAGCGCTATAAAAATGCACTGATTACTGTGAAAATGACACTAACAGTGAAGGGGTTAACCACTAGGTGGTGCTGAAGGGGTTAAGTGTGCTTAGGGATGTGCTCTATGTGTGACACGACAGTGATCACAGCTTCCGATTACAGGAAGCTGTGTATACTGTCCTGTCACTAGGAAGACTGGGGCAATGCTTGTTTACATAAGAATTTTCCCCTTCTTCCTCACCATGACACGATCATGGTCGGAGTCACAGAGCTCCGGCAGCGCACGCGCATCCACAATTCCGGCTTCTTAAAGGGGACGTATATATGTCCTTCTGCCTTTCCATGCCATGCTGTCGACGGATATCGTTGTGCGATGGTCGGTAAGCAGTTAACAACCCCCTCTGCTACTTAACTGACCAGATCAATATCCCAGGAGTTTAATTGACTTGATGCTATACTCTGATTAAAAAGTGTTCCTTTAATCTTTTTAAGCAGTATATAAGGAGCTGCTGTTTTTTTTGGGCGGCATGTTACCTCTATTCCTTCGCCGTCTAGGGTATATGATGAGAGTTGAGAAACTTCAATGTCCTTCTTTTTCTTTGCTTTATTTACCCAACGTGATAAAAGGATAAAAGTAATAGTTGAAGAGGTGGAAGGGTAATAGGTAATAGGTTCAGGTGTATAACTATTCGGAAACACTCCTGCTTCCAGCAATGTAGCTTTCGTCGGCACTCTAGCCAGATAGGCCTCTTTCACTAGCCTAGCAGCCAGGGCTGGACTGGGACAGAAATTTGGCCCTGGACTTCATCCAGACTGCCCCACATTGACAGGTCTCTCCCACAACGGCCGGACAACTCCCGCACCACCCCGGCCACTAGCCATTTTTTTTATTAGAGTAGAACGGCTGGTACTGGTACTCTTATAGGCAGTACCAGTGAGGAAGCTAGACATTATTTCACCCAGGGCAAAGAAGCAGTTTGGTGCCCCGCCCCCCCCCCCCCTTATGGGACAAGAGTAGCCAGAAGTGACAAACTCCCAGGCCATAGCTGTTGAGTCAGCTGTCTGTCCCCTCCCCCATGCCACTGATGCCGGCCCACTGAGCCATCGGCCCACCGGGAAACTCCCTGTAGTCCCAATGGCCAGTCCATTCCTGCTAGCAGCCAGAGTGTCAGGTTAGCAAAGTCTCTGTCACAGACCTTCCCAAAGGTGGACATATATTTGGTCCAGAATCCTTCTCAACACAGGATTAAGCACCTGGGTCTCTCTTGAAAAAACTCTTGTGAACTCAGAACTGATAGGCAACCATCACTCAGCCCCTCAGTAATGGTGCGTCTATCGATGAAGTTCAAGGCCTCTCCTGAGATACCAGCCTCTTGCTCGGCGCTTTCCAAGACAGGTTCTTCATTGAGTGGCTTCCTCCCTCAGGACGGACAGCACAGGACCACTCTGCGAACGTAGCCCCAGTCTGACTACCAGGCCTACTTAGTAGATCGCAACGTGGTCCCTGAGCCAGGAACACTTGAACACGCACCCCCGGCCATGAGGGCCACACACAGGGGGTGGTGGGACAACAGGCCAGGATCGGCGACGACGACCCCGGGCTAATGACGTCTGTCCCTTAAGTACTCCTCCCCAGCATGCACAGCAGAATGATCAACTCCCTCTGATTGGCTGCTGAAGGGGAACATCCAAAACACCTTGACCTAACTCCTGCCACCCTTGGCCTGGAGTGATAACGACACCCCAGACAACAATAGTGATCACTCACAGTACAGCCATGGCTGAAACAGAGGCCCAAATTTTGTGAAAAACATACAGTCTGAGTCAACTAACCCTCAGACTACCCCTTAAATTTAAAGTAGCGCCGGCCAGAAAGTAGCAGGCCGCTACATATATATGCACTAACACACACTTATATACAGTGCCTTGCAAAAGTATTCAGCCCCCTTGAACTTTGTGACCTTTTGCCACATTTCAGGCTTCAAACATAAAGATATAAAACTGTAATTGTTTTTGAAGAATCAACAAGTGGGACACAATCATGAAGTGGCAAGAAATTTATTGGATATTTCAAACTTTTTTAACAAATAAAAAACTGAAAAATTGGGCGTGCAAAATTATTCAGCCCCCTTAAGTTAAGACTTTGTAGCTCCACCTTTTGCTGCGATTACAGCTGTAAGTCGCTTGGGGTATGTCTCTATCAGTTTTGCACATCGAGAGACTGAAATGTTTGCCCATTCCTCCTCGCAAAACAGCTCGAGCTCAGTGAGGTTGGAGAGCGTTTGTGAACAGCAGTTTTCAGTTCTTTCCACAGATTCTTGATTGGATTCAGGTCTGGACTTTGACTTGGCCATTCTAACACCTGGATATGTTTATTTGTGAACCATTCCATTGTAGATGTTGCTTTATGTTTTGGATCATTGTCTTGTTGGAAGACAAATCTCCGTCCCAGTCCCAGGTCTTTTGCAGGCTCCATCAGGTTTTCTTTCAGAATGGTCCTGTATTTGGCTCCATCCATCTTCCCATCAATTTTAACCATCTTCCCTGTCCCTGCTAAAGAAAAGCAGGCCCAAACCATGATGCTGCCACCACCATGTTTCACAGTGGGGATGGTGTGTTCAGGGTGATGAGCTGTGTTGCTTTTACGCCAAATATAACGTTTTGCATTGTTGCCAAAAAGTTTGATTTTGGTTTCATCTGACCAGAGCACCTTCTTCCACATGTTTGGTGTGTCTCCCAGGTTGCTTGTGGCAAACATTAAACAACACTTTTTATGGATTTCTTTAAGAAATGGCTTTCTTCTTGCAACTCTTCCATAAAGGCCAGATTTGTGCAGTATACGACTGATTGTTGTCCTATGGACAGAGTCTCCCACCTCAGCTGTAGATCTCTGCAGTTCATCCAGAGTGATCATGGGCCTCTTGGCTGCATCTCTGATCAGTCTTCTCCTTGTATGAGCTGAAAGTTTAGAGGGACAGCCAGGTCTTCGTTGATTTGCAGTGGTCTGATACTCCTTTCATTTCAATATTATCGCTTGCACAGTGCTCCTTGGGATGTTTAAAGCTTGTAAAATCTTTTTGTATCCAAATCCGGCTTTAAACTTCTCCACAACAGTATCTCGGACCTGCCTGGTGTGTTCCTTGTTCTTCACGATGCTCTCTGCGCTTTAAACGGACCTCTGAGACTATCACAGTGCAGGTGCATTTATACGGAGACTTGATTACACACAGGTGGATTCTATTTATCATCATTAGTCATTTAGGTCAACATTGGATCATCTTCTGGAGAGAGTTTGCTGCACTGAAAGTAAAGGTGCTGAATAATTTTGCACGCCCAATTTTTCAGTTTTTTTATTTGTTAAAAAAGTTTGAAATATCCAATAAATTTCGTTCCACTTCATGATTGTGTCCCACTTGTTGTTGATTCTTCACAAAAAATTACAGTTTTATATCTTTATGTTTGAAGCCTGAAATGTGGCAAAAGGTCGCAAAGTTCAAGGGGGCCGAATACTTTCGCAAGGCACTGTGTGTGTGTGTATATATATATATATATATATATACTTTTCTGCAGCCATGGGACTCCTCTGTGACCTATTATACCCTTATATTGCACAAAGAGGGTAAACTCCTGATCTTTACAGAAGTTAAAGTACAGGCAGTATCTCTTCCTCTTCTGTTAAATAGGCTTCTCGGAAAGAAGACTTGCTATGCTCCTATTCCTCTTGCAGTCCAGAAATATGGAACCCATAATAAGGGTAAGTAATAACTACATCTGGTACAGTCTTTCTGCAACTTTAGGTCTGATGTTCAGATTTAAGATTTAAAGAGGGACCCTAGAAGATGGGGAAAACAAGCTTGAACTGTGCCTATCAATGCTGCAGTCCTCCCTCTACAGTAGCCCTTCTTAACCCTTTCACCATGAGGAAACCCATGTTATAATTTATAGATCTCAGGAGAACCCCTACTGAATCTTTATCTACAGTGCACTGTACATTAGCATGATCAATGAGTTGTGGATACAGTATAATAAATAAAAGAATAAAGAAAGTAACATATCTATTGTAATCGATATCAAAATTTAGAAATTTGTATAACACCCCAGCCGATCATGTGATAAACATATTTAGCACCCCCCCCCCCCCCCATTTGGCGGGGCGTTATGCTAAAGTTAGTGGGGAATGGGAGAGTTAAGTTGCTCCCACTCACAAATTGGTTAAGTTTAGGCTGCTGTCAGTTTAGAACTGCTTTCTAGGTCAGTCTGCATGCTAGGGGAGATGTTTTTACCCCTGGGTGACAGTTGGCGCTGGAAGGGGTTCTGACAGACCCACTTTCTCCCAGCAGCCAATCAGAGGAGGATTTTCCCTCTGGACATGCTAGCGGGAGAGTATATCTGTGGCAGATGCCTGAGAGAAGCGTGTGACGTTCTATGCGGGGCCCACGTTCCAGGTGCGGCATCCACCTTCAGGGTGCGCGTATCCATGGGCCCCACCATCGAGGCCTGCCTGGCCGAAGCTACGCACCAAGCGGAGCTTCACCCTGACATCGAAAGGGGTCCCAGCGGCTTGCTGGGTCCCAGATCCTAAGCTGGGAGCTGTACGGTGGGGGATTGGCTCGGGAGACCCAAAGGCATCCCGGATCGGCGCACTGCGCGTCCCCGGCAGCGAGCATTAGGTGCGCATCCTCTTGGTTTTGACAGTGTTCCCGATCAGTGCCCATTATTGCCACTTATCAGTGCCCATCACTGCCACTCATCAGTACCCATCGCTGCCAGTTATCAGTGCCACCTATCAATGCCACATATTAGTGCCACTTCTCAGTGCCCACCAGCACCACCTATCAATGCCCTTATGCCCTTCAGTGCCACTCATCAGTGCCACCTATCAGTGCCCACAAGTGCTGCATATCAGTGCCCACCATTGCCGCCTATCAGTGCCCATCAGTGCCCATCAGGGAAGCCCATCGGTGCCCATCAGTACAGCCTTATCAGCGTACATTAATGAAGGAGAAAAATTACCGTTATCAAAATTTTATAACAAAATATAAAAAATATATATATTTTTTTTTTAATTTGTCTTTTTAATTTTTTTTTTAACAAAAAAGAAAAAGCGCAGAGGTGATCAGATACCACCAAGAGAAAGCTCTATTTGTGGGAAAAAAATATAAAAATTTCATTTGGGTCCAGTGTTGTATGACCACGCAATTGTCAATCAAAGTACGACAGCACTGAAAGCTGGAAATTGGTCTGAGCAGGAGGGGGGTTTAAGTGCTTAGTAAGCAAGTGGTTAATACCTGTATTTCCCCCTTTAACCACTTGACCACTGGGCACTTAAACACCCTTAATAACCAGACCAATTTTTAGCTTTCGGTGCTATCACATTTTGAATGACAATAACTCATACAACACTGTAACCAAATTAATTTTTTGTCCTTTTTTTTCCCACAAATAGAGCTTTCTTTTGGTGGTATTTGATCACCTCTGCGGCTTTTATTTTTTTCGCTATCAATGAAAAAAGAACGAAAATTTTGTAAAAAAATGAATTTTTCTTAATTTCTATTATAACATTTTACAAAAAATCATTTTTTCTTCATAAATTTGCCCTAAAATGTATACTGCTACTTATCTTTGGTAAAAAAAAAAATAGATATTATTTAGTCTGGCTGAAAGTTATAGGCTCTACAAGCTATGGTACCAATTACTGAAAATGTATCAATTTGATCACACCTGATGTACTGACAGCCTCTCTCATTTCTTGAGACCCTAACATGCCAGAAAAGTACAAATACCCCCCAAATGACCCCTTTATGGAAAGAAGACATTCCAAGGTATTTAGAAAGAGGCATTGTGAGTTTTTTGAAGTTGTCATTTTTTCCCACAATTCTTTGCAAAATCAAGATTTTTTTTATTTACATTTTTTTTTCACAAAATGTTCATATTAGCAAGTTATTTCTCACACACAGCATATGCATACCACATATTACACCCCAAAACACATTCTGCTATTCCTCCCGAGTATGGCGATACCACATGTGTGAGACTTTTACACAGCGTGGTCACATACAGAGGCCCAACATGCAGGGAGCACCATCAGGCGTTCTGGAACACCCAGACCAATTCTGACATTTCTCTCCTACATGTAAAAATCATCATTTATTTGCTAGAAAATTACATAGAACCCCAAAACATTATAGCAAAGACCCTAGAGAATACAATGGCGGTCGTTGCAACTTTTTATCGCGCATGGTATTTGCACAGCAATTTTTCGAACAAGTTTTTTTGGAAATAAAACAGTTTTGTGCTTTTAAAAAAAAAAATTAAAGTTAGCCCAATGTTTTTGCATAATATAAAAGATGAAGTTACGCCGAGTAAATAAATACCCAACATGTCACCCTTCAAAATTGTACACGCTTGTGAAATGGCGCCAAACTTCGCTACTTAAAAATCCCCATAGGTGACGCTTTAAATATTTTTACTGGTTACATGTTTTTAATTACAGAGAAGGTCTAGGGCCAAAATGATTGCTCTCGCTCTAACGTTCGCAGCGATACCTCACATGTGTGGTTTGAACACTATTTTCATATGTGGGCGGGACTTGCGTATGCGTTCGCTTCTGCATGCAAGCTCACGGGGACAGGGGCGCTTTAAAATAAATATATATTTTATTGTTCATTTTACTTTATTTATTTTAGTTTGACACGTTTTTCCGCAAAAAAATAAAAAATGTTGATCACTTTTATTCCTATTATGAGGAATGTAAACATCCCTTGTAATAGGAATATGACATGACAGGTCCTCTTCAGTGAGATATGGGGTCAATAAGACCCCACATCTCACCTCTAGGCTGGGAAGCCTGAAAAAAAACAATCCTGGTTTCGATCGTAGCGTTGTCGGTATAAGCAGGAGGGGGGCATATTGTGGGGTATTGTAGAGTATGCACAGTATTGCCCAGAGTATTGCAGAGTATTGCCCAGAGTATTGCATTGTATTGCCCAGAGTATTTGCAGAGTATTGCCCAGAGTATTTGCAGAGTATTGCCCAGGGTATTGCAGAGTATTGTCCAGAGTGAATGCAGAGTATTGCCCAGAGTGAATGCAGAGTATTGCCCAGAGTGAATGCAGAGTGTTGCCCAGCAGAGTGTTGCCCAGAGTGTTGCCCAGCAGATTATTGCCCACAGTTTGCAGAGTATTGGCTCCCCAGAGTATTGCCCAGCAGAGTATTGCAGAGTATTGCCCAGAGTGTATGCAGAGTATTGGCCCCCAGAGTATAGCCCAGCAGAGTATTGCAGAGTATTGCCCAGAGTATTGCCCAGCAGAGTATTGCAGAGTATTGCCCAGCAGAGTATTGCAGAGTATTTCCCAGAGTTTGCAGAGTATTGGCCCCCAGAGTATTGCATAGTATTGGTCTCCAGAGTATTGCAGAGTATTGGCCAGCAGAGTATTGCAGAGTATTGCCCCCCAGAGTATTGCAGAGTATTGGCTCCCAGAGTATTGCAGAGTATTGCCCCCCAGAGTTTGCAGAGTATTGCCCCCCAGAGTATTGCCGAGTATTGCCCCCCAGAGTTTGCAGAGTATTGCCCAGAGTATTGCAGAGTATTGCCCAGAGTATTGCAGAGTATTGGCCCCCAGAGTATTGCAGAGTATTGGCCCCCAGAGTATTTCAGAGTATTGGCCCCCAGAGTATTGCAGAGTATTGGCCCCCAGAGTATTACCCAGCAGAGTATTGCAGCAGGGATGGCTGAGCAGGGAGGGAGGATGGATGGGTGGATCTGTGACTACATTTGTCACAGATCCAGCCCACAGCACTGCCGCTGACATCCTCTCCCTCCCCTCTCCTCTCACACTGTACCGATCGGTAGAGAGAGGGGAGGGAGGAATCGGCGTCATTACATGACGCCGGCTTGTTTACAAGTGATCGCTCCTCCGGACCCGGCGGTCACGGACACTCCCGTTAATCAACGGCCTCCCAGAGTTAAGCAACCGACCCTGTAGACGTACTTTGTCTATAGGGCGGTTGTAAAGTGGTTAACATAAATGACAGCTTGAAGTCTTTTGTGGTATTTGTGGATGAGGCTCTTTATCTTCTCAGATGGTAAAGCTGCCCATTCCTCTGGGCAAAAAGCCTCCAGTTCCTGGACATTCTTGTCTAGAATGAACTGCACGTTTGAGATCTCCCCAGAGAGGCTCAATGATATTGAGGTCAGTAGACTGAGATGGCCACTCCAGAACCTTCACTTTATTCTGCTGTAGCCAATGACAGGTCGACTTGGCCTTGTGCTTTGGATCATTGTCATTTTGGAATGTCCAAGTTCGTCCCATGCTCAGCTTCCTGGCTGATGAATACAAATGTTCCTCCAGTATTTTTTGATAACACACTGCATTCATCTTGCTATTAGTTTTGACTAAAAAAATTGGTGTCTTTGTAGCTCACACATCCCAAAACATCAGCGACCCACCTCCGCGTTTCACAGTAGGAATGGTATCTCCAAATATAGAATAGAAAGATCAATTTTGGTCTCATCACTCCAAAAGACTTATGCCGCGTACACACGATCACTTTTTGTGATGAAAAAAATAGATGTTTTATGTGACGAAACAAAACAACGTTTTTCAAACTTCATTTTCCAAAACGACGTTGCATACACACCATCGTTTTTCCAAAATGCTCTAGCAAAGCGTGGTAAAGTACACCACGTTCGATGGCACTCTGTTCCATTGAAGCTCCGTCTCATAACTTGCTTCTGAGCATGCGCGGGTTTAAAAACGTCGTTTTAAACGTCGTTTTGCCCACACACGATCACTTTTTATGACACGAAAAATGACATTTTGAAAAACGACACAAAAAATTCAAGCATGTTCGAATTTTTTTTGGGTCGTTTTTTTAAAGACATGAAACAACGTTTTGCCCACACAGGATCATTTTAAATGATGTTTTTTAAAACGTCGTTTTTTTTCATCACAAAAAGTGATCGTGTGTACGCGGCATTAGTGGCAGAAGGTTTTAGGCTTGTCTCTGTGCTGTTTGGCATATTGAAAGAGGGATACTTTGTGGCATTTGTGTAGTAATGGCTTTCTTCTGGTGACTCAACCATGCAGCCCATCATTCTTCAAATGCCTCCTTATTGTGCATCTTGAAAAAGCCTCAACACATGTTTACAGAGAGTCCTTTATTTCTCCTAAGGTTATTTGTGGGGTTTTCTTTGCATTTCGAACAATTTTCCAGGCATTTGTGGCTGGAATTTTAGTTGGTCTACCTGACTGTGGTTTCGCTTCAACAGAAAACATAATTTTACACTTTTAGATTAGAGTTTGAACACTGCTGAGTGGCATTTTCAATTCCTTGGATATCTTTTTATATCCCTTTCCTATTTTATACAGTTCAACTACCCTTTCCCGCCGATCCTTTGACAATTCTTTTGCTTTCCCCATGAATCCAGAAAGGTCAGTACAGGACTGGATGAAAGATGCAAGGGTCTGTCAGGAGTCCAGAAACTCATTGAACTTTTATACACACACACTAATTACAAGCAAACAGATCACAGGTGAGGATGGTTACCTTTAATAGCCATTCAAACCGCTTTGTGTCAACTTGTGTGCATGTTATCAGGCCAAAATCACCAGGGTATGTATACATTTTGTTAGTTTCTGTTATGATTATGATTTAAAAAGAGAAAAACAGTTGATTGATAATAATTGGCTTCAGCCAAACACTAACCATAAGTAAATTAAATGTTTTTGGGTTATCATTTATATTCTCTGAAAAATGGCCAAGAAATCATAAATTCTGCCAGGGTATGTAAACTTATGAGCACAACTGTATGTGTATCCTGCTAAATTTGGTTGCTATGGTGTCAGGATGATTGAAGAGCATTATTTTCTATTATTACATTGTAATATAAAATTAAATAGTTCAACTCACCATATTGCAGAATCAGTGGGAGCCCTGAGCGTGTTACTTGCCATGTTGCCTGCCACCAGATGCCATCAGGTGTCCACAGCAGAGTCCATCCTTACACCAGGCATTTCCAGCAGAGTCCCTCCTTAAATCAGGTGTCCCCAGCGGAGTCTCTCCTTACATCAGGTGTCCCCAGTAGAGAGTGGACTACCTCCTTACATTAGATGTCCCCAGTAGAGTCCCTCCTTACCAGTGCCGGCTGGTGCTCAAAATTTTTGGGGGGCGCAAACAAACGAAAACAAAAAAATCAATTACAGCCTCACTGTGCCCATCAATTGTTGCCACTGTGCCCATCAATTGTCACCATTTTGCCCAATAAAATGCCGCCAGTTTGCCCTATAAAAAAGCCGCCAGTTTGCCCCATAAAATGCCACCAGATTGCCCCAAAATACCGCCAGATTGACCCCTCCGCCCAGCACTTACCTTTCTCGGGTCAGCCATCCTCCTCCACGATCCCTCGATGTCTTCTCCTGCCCTCAATGTCGCTTCAGCCAATCAGGTGACCGGTAACCAGACCCAGTGAACCTGATTGGCTGAGATGCAGGTCAGTGTTAACCAGGGAATGCACACCCTGTGCGCCCTCTGGTTAACCATTTGGAACCCAATTAAAGCCCACTGTAAGTCCTGTGAGCCCACTGTAATCGGGAAGCCGCTGGCTCTGATAGACACTTCCAAAACACACCCACCGCTGTTATTCAGATGGCCGGAGCTCAACAAGGGGTCGGCCACATGAATAGTGGGCGGCAGCGTGGCAAACATCTTTGCCATTCTGACATTTCCCTCCATTATTTTATATACAGTGAAACATCCGATTGTGAGTAACGCGGTTTACGAGGGTTTTACAGCAATACAAGCTTTTTGTTTCAATCCTGGTTTGCAAGCGTTGTCTTACAAGACAAGCAGGTTTTAAGCCACTGGGGTGTGCAGTACCACATGTGGCCAGAGGTGCGGGGGCGCCGGTAACACTCAGAGACGCTCGGAAACACTCCATTCCCTGAATGTTGCTGAGTGTCTCTGAGCGTCTCCGAGTGGTCTCTGAACATTTTCGAGCGTCCCCGGCGCCCCCCACCTCTGGCCACATACGGTACTGCATACAATAGTAGTGACACTGGAACAAATTATCTGAGTCTCCATTGATTCCTATGGGGAAACTCGCTTTGATATACAAGCGCTTTGGATTACAAGCATGCTTCTGCATCGGATTATACTCGTAATCCAAGGTACTACTGTATACTGTGATCCTGTACTTGCCAAATATGCTGCACAAATCTCCCTCCACTAAGTCTGGCTGTAGCCAATTTAACTGTGGGCAGCTGATGCTGCTGCCTGTTTACTTTCTGGATTTACACAGAGACACAGAGGCATACCTCCAGCCCTGCAGCTCGCATTGGCCCTCCTATGACTCACCCCCCTCCCTTGCTGGAAAAATCTCACAAGAGTGAGAGAGAGAGCTGTGCATGATGTCATAAGCCTAGGCTAATGACCAGACAAGAAACAGGAAGTTGGCTGTATAGGGTATTTACTGGCACAAAAAAAAAATGTTTTACTATCTAAAGTTAAAACAACAAGGGCAGAAGATTTAATAGATGGAAAGTTGAAAAAATTACTGAAGGTCCGCTTTAAGGTAAAAAAAAGCCTTCTGCCTTTACAACCACTTTATGTTCTCCTAGTGATGGCAGTGATATTTTAGCAGACGTCAGAAGTTTGAATTATTCTGAAAGAAGCAAAATTCCACTGCTGTCCAAATTGCTACATAATGTTTGATGTCTGCAGAATGACTTCTTGAACATTTGTAATGTGTGGTTACCTAATTGTTGTGAAATTGTATATCAGTAGTACAGGATGCTTCATGCGGCAACTACATTTATTTTGCAGCTCTGCTGTCAGTAATTTGGGAGTGAACAGATAGTTCCCTTCATTGGGACTAATGGTCAAGTTAGCATGTGATGAAAAATGCCTTTTAAGGGCACCCCACTTAGGGCCAGATTCAGGTAGTCCAGAGCATCTTTGCTCTGGAGTAACGCTTTTCATTTGCGTTGCGCTGCAGAAATTTTAGGAGCAAGTGCTGTCATTCACGAAGCACTTGCTCCTAAAGTTGCGGCAGCGCATCGCAAATGAGCCGGCGGAATTCAAATTGGGCGGGTACGGGGCGTGTAGTATGCTAACTAAGCGCAATCCCGCCGCCAACGTACTGCGCATGCGTCGAGTGTCAAAACATCCCCGTGCGCATGCTCCAAAATCTGTGAATGAACGTCAATGACGTCACATTCCCATTCATGACCGTTTTACGCAAGCGACGTTTTTTTTTTTTTTTCCGACGCGATGACGACGCCTATACCTAACATAGGATATTCCAACCCCATGTAGGTATAACTATGCGCCGCGTATCCCGTCCGGAAACGTCGTAACGTCACTGTGTCGCGCCGGAATGCGATCGTGAATTGCCGATTTCCGCTCATTAACATATTTTTTGGCGCCATTTTTAAGTTGAAGTAACGATGCGATGGCGAAACTCAGTTACGCTGCTCGCATCGGAGCTTCAACCCGGCGTTTCTTGTTTTCTGGTTACAGAAAACAGAAACGCCGGCTCAAAGTCACAGTTAGGCTGGCGGATCACTGGATCCGCCAGCCTAACTGTTCCTGAATCTGGCCCTTAATGTTTTTTTTTTTTTTAAGAAACTTTTCTGGCTGTAATACTCCCCCCTTCCCCCATGCCCCATAACATTTCTGCCACAAGGTGTCCTTAGTCTTCTGAGTTGAATGTCACCCAGTATCATTTAACCTGGAAGACTGAGGACACGCTGTGAGTGTCACAGACTCACCCCTGAGGCATCTGTGCAAAATCTGGAGCAGCTGTGCACAGAAATCAATCAGCTTCCAGGATTTGTTGGCAAAGCTTAAAGGGGTTGTAAATGTACATCTGGCATCCAATATATATTTTTCCCCCCAAAATGTTTATTTTCTATGTTTTCTACATACCGATTTTTAGCACTTCCTCCTTTAGATTCCCTTTAGACTGCCACAGCTTCTGGGTCTTGGAGCGTGCTCCCTGCCTCTACCTCATATGTGCTTGTGAACTACAAATCCCTTCATGCTTGGCGGCATCGCGCATGCGCATTATTGCTTTTTCCCTGTCTGCCCAAACGAGAACGAGCCTTATTCTCGATATCTAGTACTGCCTTCTGTACACAGACACCTCCCAGCAGCCATGCCCATTCCTGCCTCTCCAGCATGCCCATATTCTCATAAAAAATATGGGGCACAGGAAAGGTGGGGCTGTGGTCCTGAGCTCCATATTCCCACGCCAATCACAGGGCATGTATATAGTAAATATATTACGCTAATCTGAAAACAGCAAAAAATAGGCAGCCAACACAACAAAGGAAAATTGTGATAAAATTGAAAAGAACGAGTGCAGCGCCAATGTAAACACCACCTGAATGGTGGAATTCACATATCAACCAAAAATATAAAAATATATTTAGTGGTGTAAGTGGCCAGGAGCATAAATTACTCCTCTAAAATGTATGTCACTACCAACGTGATAGGTGAAAACAATTTCAAACACCAATATGATACCTGTGAAAACGAATCATCAAACAGTATATTGTATATCATGGATAAACATTTCAGTAAAGTTCAAAAGTGCATCTCATAAATATACTCCAAATCAAATGTAAAAGTCCATACACCGTGATAAGGAAGCAATTCCCATAAGGTAGGCGAAAGACAAGGTATGTTCTCAAAAATACAGTCCCCGGAACTAGTGTAAGATGAGGTACCCTTACCAGATGGAGTGGATCCACAACTCATCATATGGCGGGGGGGGGTCACAAAGGCTAATTAGGCCGATTGCCCTCACTGGTCACCGTCCCGGTCCACTTAACTGGTTGCAACAGACGTGGTGTGTGTCAGATTCGAACCTGTAAAGCACCTTGTCCTCCGCTGACGTAACTGGATGACCCTGCACCCTCTGATGTCACATGATATCACATGATGTCAGAAGGGGTGGGGTCATTTGGTTACATCACCGAGTGACCCGCCCTTGCCTATATAACAGCTGTCAAAGCCAAGAGACAGCAGTTGCCAGGATGCCTCCCATCGAGGTGGAGCTTTTTTTTCTATTTTTCTGGTCCGTCGGGTGGCGTGGCGACATCAGCGGTGTCGGGCGGCGTGATTGAAGATGGATGGATATCGCAGGACACTTTTTTATTTTTTAATAAAGGAATTATCAAAAACTGTTGTGGTTTTCACTTTTTCTATAAAGGGGATTGCACTGTAATGATTATAGTGATTACAGTGCAGTCACCTTTATATCACAGTGCCCCTTTACATTACAGTGCCCCTAGCAATCACAGCCCCCCATCATAGTGCCCCTTGCAGTAGTCATGCCCCCTTTTACTCACTGCCTCTCCTGCAGAGTTCTAGCTTTGGCAGGGCAGAGGCAAGATTCAGCCTGTCCATCTTCTCCAGGGTCATCCTATCAGCATGGCAGGGGGCGGGACGAGCTGCAGATCTGGATCGTAATTACCCGCTTGTTAATATGAAAAGACTCCCGCTCTCTGTGCAGATCTCCAGCTCCTTCCAACCCCTGCTTTGTTGATGCAATGACATCATTGGTGGGGCAGGGGAGCTGGGAGAGGAGACACAGGCATGTCCACATAGTGAACTAAAATATATATACAAAATGTACATAGATTCACCGCGCTACCAATGTGCAATAAATTAATGGCAGCCAACACCACAAAACTAGATCAATTTTGTAAAACAAGCAAACAAAGAAAATAAGTGTGGCGCTAAAAAAATATATGTGAAGGGTTTAGGAAAGACTGCATAAATAAGTCTTATATCAAGATGGAAAAAACACCCTAAGTGCTCAAAATAGTCCACAAATTGCAGTGAAAATATTGATGAAAATCTGTGAAGAAAATCAAAAAAGATTCCAGCTGAAAGTGTACTGAAAAGATTTGATAGTAGATACACCACCAGGTAATAATGATGAGAGGCTTACCAGAGGGATCAGACCCAAGTAAGTATACACTTATCAGGTCATGCAGGCTTGTAAAACAGTGTCCAGACTCCAAAGCGGCTCCAATGCCAGACAGGATAATGAAACCCCTAGGCACTCTATTGCATATTCAATATGGAACCATTCGATAGGAAACCACCCAGATGGTATCAATAGACACTTCCAATAGTAAATAATCCAGGTGACTCAGAATATAAGGAGGAAAAAAGAGAAACGAGGGTGCACATAGCGTGAATCCGTATACAAAGTTTATTGCCAGTAAATAAATAAAAATGTTACATTCACATTTTCGGTGAACATAACAAACGTTAGAAAACCAATCGAGCAGTAGGGTCAATATGTCGTTGCTGACACGTTTCGTTCTAATGAACGTCATCTGGGGGAGATTTTTTGATTTTCTTCACAGATTTTCATCAATATTTTCACTGCAACTTGTGGACTATTTTGTGCACTTACGATTTTTTTTTCCATCTTGATATAAGACTTATTTATGTAGTCTTTCTTAAACCCTTCACATATATTTTTTTAGGGCCACACTTATTTTCTATGTCCACGTAGTGTTGTGAGTGTTGACCACAGTCCGTGTTAGCCCTGTCCAGCCCGCGGTTGCTGCTTACCTCTCACTGTGCGACTCGATCATCAATAGGCCACTCTAGTTGAGACACTTTGGACCCGGCGGCCTCGGCCCATAGGGCAAATGTCGGGTGTGCCCTATGGCCAGTCCGGTCCTCATTATCGTACATAGCTGCACCAGATTTTGCACTCTCCAGTGTTATCATTGTCACCCAATGTATATACAGTATATATGTGGTAAATTAAAAGTGTATAAACCTAATTTATCAAACCCCAAAAATATATATCACTGTGTTTGAACTGTGTTGCATAAACCTTCTTTTTATATATATAAAACAGTGTCTAAAATAGATATAGTTTGAATATGGATTTGTGGTGCTAATGTGCTAATGTGCATTACATTTGTTCTGATTGTAAAACAGAACTGCTGAGAAGATAAACATTGGAGGAACATAATATAAGGGTAGCAAGGTAGAAGCTGGCAATACAGGCCAGTGAGTTTAACATCATTTGTATTCAAGTTAATAGAATCACTCCTGAAAAGAAGGATCGTTAATCACTTAAAAATACACAACTTGCTGGACCCAAGGCAGCATTGGCTTTACTGAGAGCAGGTCATGTCAGACTAATCTGATTTCATTTTAATAATATATTACCAATGTTTTGGATCAGGGTGTTGCTGTGGACATAGCATATCTTGATTTCAGCAAGGCATTTGATACAGTTCCACATAATGATCTAATACAAAAGTTGTACAAGCTAGGACTTAACCTTTAGGTGGTTCAGTGGATATGCAGTTGGCTAAATGATAGATACCAGAGTGTGGTTGTAAATGAGGTTCATTTAGAACAGAGACCAGTCACTAGTGGTGCACCACAAGGCTCTGTACTGGGTCCTGTTCTATTTAATCTATACGTATGTGATATAACTAAAGGTTTGTTGGGTAAGGTATGTATTTTTGCTGATGACACAAGGGCATGCAATAGGATTGATATCCCTGGAGGTGTCTGCAACATGGAACATGATTTGGCAGTGCTGGAAGATTGGTCAAACCAGTGGAAACTGCAGATCAGTGTTTCTAAATGTAAAATAATGCACTTGGAGAAAAAAATCAGCTGAGAGAGTATAACATTGGAGGTACGGTGATGGCCAGCACTACAGAAGATAACGATTTGTGGTGTACCTATTTAAGATAATTGCAAAATGAGCAACCAGTGTGGCTATGCACTGGGAAAGGTGAATAGTATTCTAGGATGTGTCACCAGCAGGAGGACGGAGGTCTTGATTTCCCTATATAGATCGAGAACAACCTCAGGAACCTAATGCCATGTACACACAAGCAGAATTTCCGTCAGAAAAAAGTTGGATGTTTTTTTCCGACGGAATTCCGCTCAAGCTTGGCTTGCATACACACGATCACACAAAAGTTCTCTGAACATTCGAGCGTTAAGAACGCGGTGACGTACAACACTATGACGAGGCAAGAAAAAGAAGTTCAATACTTCCGAGCATACATCAAATTGTTTCTGAGCAGGTGTGTTTTTTTTCCCATCGGAATTCCATAAAGACAAGCAAATTTTTCCGATAGGATTTTTTTTTCGTCTGAAAAATTGAGATCCTGCTCTCTATCCGTCAGAAATTCAGACGGAAAAAGTCAGATGGGGCATACACACGGTCGGAATATCCGATGAAAAGCTCCCATCAGACTTTTTCCATCGGAAATTACGACCGTGTGTACGCGGCATAATATGTACAGTCTGGAGGAAAGAGAGGAAAGGGGGAGACATGATTAAAACATTTAGGCCGCATACACACGATCAAATTTATCTGCTGAAACTGGTCCGATGGACCGTTTCAGCAGACATCTCCGATTGTGTGTACGGGCTAGCGGACAGGTTTGTCCATCGGACAAATTTCAAAGCATGCTTTGAAATTTGTCCGCTACAAACCTGTCTGTCGGATATGTCCGCTGGTTAGTACACTAACCAGTGGACAGAACTGTCCGCGCATGCGTCAAATGGATTCGACGCATGCGTGGAAGTATTTTACTTCCTGGAGTGGTGACGTGGCGGCGTCAACTTCAACGCCACGTCACCGTGTCCTCAGTCCGAGGGGATTTTCGTCCGATGGTGTGTACACGCCATCGGACCAAAATCCGATGAGACATGTCCGCTGCAAATGGTCCGTTGGACATGTTTGAGCGGACATATCTCATTGTGTGTACGCGGCCTTAAATACATTGAGGGGGTGAAGAAGGTTCAGAAAGACAGTTTTTCAATATGAAACCAAAATCAAGAACACAGGGATATGACCTCAAACTAACTGGAGGGAAGTTCAAAACAAATCTTAGAAAGTATTATTTTTTTTTTTCAAATTTCTTTATTTATAGAGAAGCAGAGAGGTCAGTCCGTCCGGACAAGTACACATACATTTTACAAAGCAGAGATATGGTCAAGAGTAAACATTACGGTCATTCTTAGAAAAACAAAAAAAAAAAAAAACAACAAAAACAATGAAAAGAGTGAACCAACTGAAAGATTTGAACAGTAACATCCAATATGTATGTCCAAGATGGAGCCCTTGGCCCCCAGAAGTGCCGTATCCCTGGAGGGCATGAGCTTATCAGATATGGCCCGAAAGACTAGGCCGCGGGAGCTATGTCAGGCCAGTCGGTGACATTCCGCATGTCTCCCATAAAACCATTTCCATCTCACCAACCCATTAAATATGGCCTTAGGGGTACTGGTGGATATTCCATCTTCTGGGCTCGGAAGACTTAACTTCTCCCTTATTTTCTGTTTTTCCAAGTGGCTAGTAGCCAGAGCAAGTAAATTAGAGTAAGGGGAAAGAGATGAGAGAGCAAGTGAAGAGGGAGAATAGAAGAAGAGAGGGGGGAGAGGGGGGGGGGTTTGCACGAGCATAGGTATACCCAGATGCTCCAAAGGGGCACATTCTACTGTGATGAGTGTCTCAAGGTGTAATCGTGTGTCGGCGGCTACTATAGAGGTACATCCAGGGGTCACTCAGCCTCTCTCATCGACTGTCCCTCCTCCGAGTACCTGAAGATGTCCCATAGCTGCCAGGTGTTGGTATATTCCTCCTGTCTCTGCTGGTTAGAGAGGACCAGGTCCTCCATACGGCCGATCTCGTCGACTTTTCTAAGCCAGAGCGCAATTGTCGGCGGCTGAGGGGACTTCCAGTGAAGAGGCACGCAGGCCCTAGCCGCGTCCAAGAGATGACGTATCAGGGACTTTTTGTAGGCCCCTGTGGACATCGCATGGAGCAGAAAGTACGCTGGGTCGTCCGGCACCACACTTTCCGTAAATTTCTGTGTAATTCGGCGCACCTCTTCCCAGAAGCCCCTGATCCGAGGACACGACCAAAAAACATGCAAGAGTGTACCTCTAGCCTGTTGGCATCTCCAACAGTCGGCTGAGGAGGTGGGGAAGATCTTATTCAGGAGGTCTGGCGTTCTGTACCACCGCACGAGAATCTTGTAATTCGTCTCTTGTGTCTTAGAGCAGAGAGAGGACTTGTGGGTAAACCTAAGTATGTTCAGTTTCTTGGTAGTGGAGAATTGAGTGTTTAGTTCCCGTTCCCACTTAGTGAGGGCTGGAATGAGATAGTCGTCTGGTGGGTGGCTTAGCATGGTGTACATTAGTGACAGTGCATGAGGCAGAGCCCCGGATTCGACACACAGGGTCTCTAGAGTCGTGAGAGGAGTCTGTGGACCCGTAGGGGGCGGGAGGTCATGTAGAAAGTGAGTCAACTGATTCGCCCTCAAGAAGTCAAGTCTATATGCTCCACCGGGGTCCGCCAGTTCAGAGGCCGACTTCCATCGGCCTCCATCACTGAAATGAGAAGCCTGAAAAAGGCCTGTTTCCCCGAGGTCTAAAAAAAATCTGTCCCTCAGTCCAGGTTCAAATTTGGGATGGCCAATGATAGGTCGGAGGGGGGAGTTGTGACTAGATAGGGAGAACTGCGAGAAGAGTCGTGTGCAGGTCTCAATCGTGGCTCCCAGCAGCGGGTGCCGTGCGACTCGCGGCGGTAAATCCGACAGGCACCAGGGGGCCCTCCGCAGTGGGACCAACGACTGCACCTGCTCCACCTGAGCTCAGAGCTTGGAGTCACCATGTCGACACCAATCAAGGAGTCTCACTAGGTGTGCCGCCCAGTAATATGTTCTGACATCTGGTAGTGCTAGTCCGCCCCGCTGTTTCGGTAGTGAGAGCACTTGTCTTCGTATACGTGGTTTCTTCCCACCCCATAGGAAGTGTGTAAATGCCGCGTGTACCTGCTTGAAGTAGCTGCCAGGTATGCGAATCGGGAGGGCCTGCAACAGATATAAAAACTTGGGCAATATGGTCATCTTAAGAATGTTGCAACGGCCTATCCATGAGTGCAGGCCGCTAGACCACTGCTGGAGCAGTTTTTGGACTTCTTTTAGGAGAGGGGGGAAGTTGAGCTTGAACACCTGCGAAAGGGAGGGGGGTATGCGCGTCCCTAGATATTTCAATGCTACATCTGTCCAGTTAAAGCGGAAGTTGTCTTTGAGTTGAGCTAATCGTGTCTGTGGAATTCCTATCCCCATGGCCTCGGATTTAGTGTGATTGATTTTTAGATTAGACAGCCTTCCGTAAGTGTCAAATTCTCGCATAAGGTTTGGCAGGGATGTGTCTGGATTGGTGAGGGTGAATATCAGGTCATCTGCGTATGCGGATACTTTGTACTGTCTATCTCCAGTCCGTATTCCAGTAATGTCGGGGTTCAGCCGAATATGGCAAAGAAAGGGTTCTAGGGAGAGCGCAAACAGAAGTGGGGACAGAGGGCACCCCTGCCTCGTCCCATTGGCAATGTGGAACGGGTCAGAAAGCACTCCATTGGCCTTGACCCTTGCTGTCGGGTCCCTATATATTGCCGCAATCCAGCGTTGCATTCTGTCTCCTAGTCCTACATGTCTCAGGGTGGACTGCATAAATTGCCAGTCCACTCTGTCAAACGCCTTTTCAGCGTCCGTTCCTAAGAACAGGCTGGGCGCTTTGCTGTCAGTCGCTATGTGCAATAGGTTGAGGACCTTGATGGTGTTATCGCGGGCCTCCCTAGAGGGCACGAACCCAACCTGGTCTAGATGGATCAAGCTCGGGAGATATTTCTGCAACCGAGTCGCCAAGACTTTGGTAAACAATTTAAGATCTGTGTTCAGGAGGGATATCGGGCGATAGCTCCCGCAATGGGTTGGGTCCTTGCCCTCTTTGTGGATCACCGCGATTTGGGCCTGTAATGAGGCAGCATGAAAATGTTCTCCAGTCCCCAAGTCATTAAATAGCCTCACCATATGGGGGCCAAGGGAGGGGAACAAGGTCCTATAGTAGGCAATGGTTAGACCATCTGGGCCAGGGGCTTTACCTGGCTTGGCCTCCTTCAGGGCCGATTGTAACTCAGATAGGGTAATGGGGGCCTCCAAGCTCTCTCTAGCTTCAGTCGGCAGGGATGGCATTAGGGATGAGGAAATATAGTCTAGATTTGAGTCTTAGTCTGTCGGGATTTTGTCCAGGTTGTACAGTGATTCATAGAAGTTTCTAAATTCCTGCGTAATTTGTTGGGGCAGTGAGCATCTCTTCCCGGACTTAGATAAAACACAGGGTATATAGGCCGCTAGTCTTTGTGTACGGAGGGTATTAGCCAAAAGCCTGCCACATTTATTACTGGAGACATATGCTTTCAGCCTGCATATTTGCAGCGCCGACTTAGCTTTATATTGTAAGATGTCCTTCAACTTTGATCTGACCGTATCAAGTTCTGCGCCAAGCTGCCTATTAGGGGCGGTTTTATGTGCAGTCTCCAGGGCATGTCGTTTGTCAAGAAGTACAGACAGCTGTGCTGCCCTCTCTCTTTTCAGTCTCGCCCCGTGTTTCATAAGGATCCTGCGGACTACGGCCTTGTGTGCCTCCCAAATAGTTCCCCCCGTACTGTCCGGAGTGATATTGGTGGTGAAGTAGTGCCCCAATTCTCGGACAACTTCCTCCACCACTTCCGTGTCTTGCATGAGGCTCTCATTAAGCCGCCATACAGGCCTGTGGCTGCCCCCTGAATCAGCAATGGTGTATTTTGGGGCAATTGGGGCATGATCAGACCAGGTAATTGATCCGATGGTAGCTTCCTGTATCGCGTGGAGTTGTTCGTGAGGTAGGAGAAAATAGTCAATCCGCGAGTAGGATTGGTGCGGCCTAGAGAAAAAGGTGTAGTCCCGTTCTCCCGCGTGTAGTAAACGCCAAGCGTCCACTAGTTGCAGGGAATGTAAGGTCTCACCTATTCGTCTGTGTGAGTCTCGAGTCAGTGAGGATTTCCCGGAGGATGTGTCCTCAGACGGGATCAGGGGGACGTTTAGATCTCCTCCTATTATCAAATGTCCCTCCGCGAAGCGGTGGAATTTCAGCAGGTGTTTTTTAAGGAAGCTTTCTTGGTGTACATTAGGTGTGTATAAGTTAGCAAAGGATACCTTCCTATCCCCAATCATACCTTTTAGGAACAGAAACCGTCCATTGTCGTCTGTCTGAACGCTGAGTAGCTTCCATGGTACTCTCGCAGCGACGAGGATGGAGACCCCTCTTGATTTCGCCTCTGTGAACCGGGAGTGGTAGGCAAAGGGGAAATTCCTATTTTTTAGGAGGGGTAGGTTACTGTCCCTGAAATGGGTCTCCTGAAGCATTACAATGTCAGCTTTCATGGCTCGCATGTCGTGTAGTAGCATGCGTCTCTTTTCAGGCGTATTAAGGCCTTTAGCGTTAATCGACACCACATTGAGCGCCTCCATACTCGTGCAATAAGGGGGGGAGGGGGAGGTAAAGCGATTTAGAGAAGAAAAGCTAGAATGAGAAGAGCAGTAGCGAGAGAGATTAAAGGTACAGGGTCTACACTAGAGTGTGTAGCCAAAGGTCTACTAAGTTAGCCAAATATAACGGCTAAGGCGCTCACCGGGAATCCGGTAATCGAGCGCAGTCCTAAGTGAGGGTCTAACCAGACAGAGCCAGGAAGCGAGCCCCCAGCCCCCCACCCAAACCCGACAAGAAAACATAAGATATTTTCAAACAACAGATAATACGGCATAACTTATTAGACTAATATTGCAGGCAATAATGGCATTCAACACAGCTATTAGTGCATCAGGAGAGATGAGAGAATGAACCAAAAAGTACAAACTAGAAGTGCAAATAACCTGTTCGGCGGTGCCCCCGACACGGAGAGCTCTCCCTCCCACATCTAAGTGTGGGATTATCCCCCCTCCCCCGCCCCGTTTCTCCAAGTAGGTTCCTCCGACTCCGTGGGCTCTATTGATCAATGTACTGTCCGCGTCAAAAACCCCCGAAGGGGTTCAGCTCCTTCCGGTTCTTAGGTGGTCACAGAGTTTGTGCGACCCCTCTCAAAGCCCAGCATAGTGTTGCCTACCGCCCACAAACCCATCCGGCCCAGGATATATACAGACTTATACACAACCAGGGCCAAGCTTTGCAGGGCAGAACCCCACCCAAGTCCCCACCTTATCCAGGGGGGCCCACCCACCCCCGGGGTACGCACAAACTCCAAAACCCCCCCAGTTCCATCAGTAATAATGTATGTCAGGGCTTCAGTGATTCAAGAGTGCAGTGTACGGTACAGGTGGGGGCTCGCGCCATCCATCGGGGGGTCATCCTGGGTCCGAGCAGCACCCCGGGCGGTGGGAGGCATATAATCACTGGCCAGGTGCCTCAGTCTGTAGGTGTCATAAGTGGAACAGTCTACACTCACCGTCCACAGCTGCTCCGGGAGGGTCGCATTCACCGTTCGTATGCTGTTGGAGCTGGGAGCGGGGTCAAGCTACCAGCGTACATGGGCCCAAGGGGAGCGGGGAGACATCAAGGGGGCAGTGCAGAGCTAATGTAGGGTGCGAGTGTCAGCGGGCACTAGGAGGGCATGGGGCCCACAGTGTAGGCCAGTCACGGAGGCAGTGTCCCGGGGCTGAAAGAGTGGGGGGATCGGGGATGCTTGGCCCAGGGCCTACTCACGCGCCACCTCTCCTCGGCCCGACCGGCGTCTCCGTCTGCCTCTTTGTTGTCGGGGTTGCATGGGACCCCGGTATGCTGCCACTCCCGAGCGTCCGGTTTGACGGGGGAGGAACTGTAGCCAGTCGGGAACCGCGATGGGGTCTGTCTCCATGAAGCGGAACAGCGCCGGAAGGTCTGCCAAGGTCTGTAGTGTGAAGGCTTGCGCGTCCTTGCGGAAGGTAACCGCAAGGGGGTAGCTCCACCTGTAGGTATACTCCAGCTCCCTGGCGAGATCCAGAAGGGGTCTCAGCAAGGCCCGTCGGCGTAGTGTAGCCCTGGACAGGTCGGGTAGGATTCTGATGCGTGAGCCATCCACTTCCAGCTCTTCTCGGTCCCAGGCTCCACGTAGGATGGTCTCCCGGAGCGTGTAGCGGTGCACTCTACACACTATGTCGCGAGGTCTGTCCGGGTCTGCTGGCTTGGGGCCTAGTGACCTGTGCGCTCTATCCAGCTCGATGGTGGCCCCCGGATCTCCCAGGATTTCCCTAAAGATCTCCGTCACTCGCGCTCCAGCGTCCTCCGGGCCATCCGATTCGGGCACCCCCCGGACCCGCAGGTTGTTGCGGCGGCTCCGGTCCTCCACATCCTCTAGGTGGAGCTGTAGCGAAATCGCTGCCTCCCGGTGGTGTTCTCGGGCCTGCTCAAGCGCCGTGACCCGGGCCTCCAGAGAAGATACCGGTCGGTCGTCACACGGTCAGCAAGGGTGGACACCTCCCCTCTCACCTCCTGGATATCGCGCCTGTGTGTCTCTTCCAGGCGTAGTATTAAGGCCTCGATATCTGATCTCGTGGGGAGGGCCTGGAGCAACGTCCGGATGTCGTGATCCAATTCTCCCATCTCCGGTAAGCCCGGGGAAGGCATCGCCATCTGGGAGGGGGTTTCCGAGGAGGGGGGTGAAGCGGAGCCCGCGCCTGGGACCGTATCTCCAGGGGATGGTGGCTGGGCCTCCTCGTCTGCAGCACCACGAGGGGAGCCGCGTGGTGCTGTTAGGTCACCACCCGGGGAATTCTCCTGTAGGAGCTTGAAATATTTCTGGATTTCGCCCGAAACTTTTCCAGCCGGTGTCCCCCGTGTAGTCGCCCTAGTCTTGTACTTTTTAGCTGAGTACATGCCGGTTTCAAATGTGTCTTCTGCCGAATATTGGGTGGACAGGCCGGGAGCTCTGAGAACAAGCTGCCTCACTCAGCCATGTCCAGGCCACGCCCCCAGAAAGTATTATTTTACTAAAAGGGTCATTGATGCTTGGAATAAACTTCCAGCAAAGGTAGTGAGACGGTAATGGCTTCAATCATACCTGGGATAAACATAGATCAATAGTCAGACAATACAATAAACAAATTAAAAAAATAAAAACAATAAAAAAAAAGCACTACTGTCTTTGTCAGCTCATCACTTTTCTATGTTTCTATGTCAAACATCCTGAGTTTTTTATGTTTGTTACATTTGATTTGATTTAAGAAATTTTGGAATGTTATATACAGTATGTTTTTATGATCTTGAAATATGGGTTATAGGATTTTATTGTAAAAAGTATAGGTTTCAAATAATCAAATCATCTATGGGAGACCCATATCAGCAGTTAAAGGGGTTGTAAAGACAAAAATATTTTCCTCTTAAATTAAAGTCTGACAGAAGCTGATAAAGTAAAAAGTTATGTTTTGCATTATAACTAGTTTGATACCTGTTGAAAACTATCTGTTTTATTCAAAATTTGGATAAAATATCACGAATATTCGATATTAGCGAATATTCGCGAATATTCTTCTATATATTCGCGCAATATCGCGAAATCGAATATGGCGTATTCCGCTCAACACTAGTAAAGATGAAGATCCTTTCTAAGTTCTTGTATATATTCAGGAACTCTCCACAGTGGGTGCCAAAAAGGTTCTTTATACAGCTACATGGAATGCTCTCTACATTCATATGGGAAAATAAACCAGCCAGAATTAAACTAAGTACACTTATAAAACCGGAGGCACAGGGAGGGTTGGCATTTCCAGATTTTCACAAATATTACATAGCTACACAACTATGGTTAAACCCGGATGGGTATGATCCGGCTACCATGTTGGAAGCAGCAGTGGTCCAATCAATGGAGGCACTGCAGGGATTGCTATATAGAGGGATAAAAACAAGGCGAGATTTAACCCCTGCAATGAGAACAACAGTTAAAATATGGAAAGCTGCAATGGGAAGAGAAGGATATTCTAAGACTAACTTATCCCCAAATACCCCACTGTGGAGAAATCCTGAACTACCACATCTCGATTCGATTCAGGATCCAGGTGCATGGACTAGATACGGGGTAAAGAAAGTCTTACAGGGGGAAACATTCCTCTCATATGTAGAAATGAGGCAGTTTTGGAATATCCACGAGAGTTATGAGTTTAGGCATAGGCAGCTTATCCATGCCTTATTAGCCCAGTTTCCGGAGGGGACCCCGCAATTAACAGAATCAGATTTGGAGCAAATGGTAAAAAGTGGGAAAAAGACAGCCTCGATTTTTTATGTGTACTTTTTGGAATGTACATCGTCAGATATGAGTAAATTAAGTGAAAAATGGAAGAGAGATGTTCCAAATTTGATGGAGACGTGGAAGGAAGTATGGAAGTTCCCATTGCAAATATTGATATCACTTCGAGATAAATTAATACAATTTAAAATAATACATAGGATTCATTATACGCCATATAAATTACATAAGATTTTCTCGACAAACCCTCAGAACTGCTAGAGATGTGCAGACATTCCAGGAGAATTTGGCCCGGAATTCACAAAGCACTTGCGCCGACGTATCTCAAGATAAGCAGCGTAAGTACAAATATGCGCCGTCGTATCTGTGCGCCGGACCCACAAACTAAGATACACCTAAAAACAGACTTCATCCCACCAACGTAACTTGCCTACGCTGGTGTAGAGTGGGCGCATATTTACGCTGGATGCATGTGGCGCTCCCATTGATTTTCTATTCAAATATGCAAATGAGGGAGATACGGCGATTCACGAACGTACTTGCGCCCGGCGCATGATATACGCGGTTTGCGTACGTTTTACGTCCAGCGTAAAGTTATTCCCCATAGATGAGCCACAACCCATGCAAAGGTATAGACCAGGGAACACAAGCCTACGTATTGTACGTTGGACATCTGTGAATATGGGCCGACTTGGGTCTGGCTGGGCATAGGTTACGTTAATGGCGTACACAGTGATCCGGCGTACCTTAGGCAGTTGTTTTGACGTGGTTGTTCGTTTTAAGTACTTGTCTGGCGCCCAGCCCATCATTTGCATGGGGTCACGCTTTATTAGCATGGATCACGCCTACTTCCACCTACTTCCACTTACGACAGCCTGCACCTTCGAAATGTACACTACGCCGACACAGAGTTGGGAGCATTCGCTTGCTGAATTCAGTACATGCCTCGGCGCGCTGCGCCGGCGTAATGTAAAAGAGATACGCTAGGGCGGCATAAATGTGCGCCGATGTCTGTGAATCCGGGCCTTTTTTGCATATATTTTGGCTATGCCCAAAAATAGTGGTATTTTGGAGAAAGGTTCTGAGAATGATTGCCACAGTGACATCAATCATTTTGGAACAGGAGGCCGAGATCTGTTTGCTTGGATTGGCAGGGATTAATTATGTTTCAAAGGGAAGGAGAACACAGTTAGGCGTATTATTATTCTATGCTAGGAAAACGATAGTGTTAAACTGGAAAAAGGCAGAAGCTCCCTCAGTGATACACAGGAAACATTTAGCAAACAGTAATTTGCCACTTTATAGGGAGGCATACTGGAACAGAGGACAGGGGGGAAAACATGAGAGAGTATGGGTGAGTTGGATAAAAAATCCTACAACAGCCTCAGGATAAATAGGGTATAAGGGGAGGTTAACCACACCATTGAATAAAGGGAGAGAGAGGAGGGTAAAAGGTAGATATGTGCATTCCCGTTCATACGAATGATATTTTCGTACGAAAATGTTCATTTTCGTACCCGCAGGATAATGTGTACATACGAAAAAATTAAAGCACCAAAATACGAAAACTACGAGATTACGAATGAGCCGCATAACGAACAACCGCAAATACGAACGAATGATCCGACGAAAACGGCAAAAGAACAAAAATGACATCTATAACAAAAGATTTGTTTCCTTTTTCTGTTTGTTTTCAGTCCTATGTTCATTGGTCATATGACATCTATAACAAAAGATTTGCATGCTGTATTTTGTTTCAATCCTTTTTCTGTTTGTTTTCAGTCCTATGTTCATTGTTCATATGACATCTATAACAAAAGATTTGCATGCTGTATTTTGTTTCAATCCTTTTTCTGTTTGTTTTCAGTCCTATGTTCATTGTTCATATGACATCTATAACAAAAGATATGCATGCTGTATTTTGAATCCAAAATACGAACAGAAACAAGGAATTTAAAATACAGAATGCAAATCTTTTGTTATAGATGTCATATGAACATACGACTGAAAATAGCAAAAGAAAAGGGTTTCAAGATACTGCAAATCATTGATGAAAATTCACGAAAATTATTGTCTAACAAGTAACGAACATGAATTAAACAGAATAACGAACCATCCAGCATGTACGAAAATAAAACAGTAACGAAAATACGACACGATCGGAATACGAAAAAATCACGTTATACGAAAAACGAACGGGAACAAACAGGAAAACGGGCGTCTTACGAAAAACGAACGAAAACAAAAAAACGGAACGATACGAAACAGAACAAAAAAAAACATTTTTTTTTTCTGTGCACATGTCTAGTAAAAGGTATTTGTGTCGGTGAAAGGTATGAATTACATTTTTATAGAGGCTCTAGAAGAGAGCAGAAGAATGATGAATGTAATTGAAATGTTAATGTAAATGTATGGTTTTATTTTTTGTATGGAAAATAATTTTTGAAAAATGAATAAAGAGATTTATATATATAAAAAAAAAAAAGGATAGGTTTCCCTGAAACTCCTGATCACTTGCCCCAATATATATATATATATATATTGTGACATTGGGGGTATTTAACTCTAGTGGTAAATACGTTTTTCTTGTAGTGAGACCGCACTAAACAGGCATATCTCGTTAAGGGCGTGGTAGCCCACGTTTATTGAATGAAAACAACAAAATAAAAGTCCATTTAGGAATCCCACGCAGGGGTTTAAACAATATTCACAAGACAACTGAAAAACACCAGCCCACCTGGCTACTCTTCAGCAGCACTGCTGCTATAGTTACTGGTACCTTAAACCAGATCTTCCAGTGTCAGTCTTGGATGCACACAGCTTTCGGGCTTCTTGGATGCACACAGCTTTGAAAGCCCTTTCACGCACACAGCATCTTGTCCCGCATACAGCGTTTGTCCCACACACAGCGTTTGTCCCGCACACAGCGTTTGTCCCGCACACAGCGTTTGTCTTGCAGCCACTGCTCCACACACTTCACCTTCCTCCTCTCTCATGTGCTCTCCCCAGCCCTTCATTATATGAGCTGTCTACACCTGGGAAGGCAGCTTGCAGGCTGTCTTTAAAACCTGGACACAGGTTGGAGATCCCGTCCCACCCATAGCTCTGAAGGATCTCCAAGCCATAGAGCCCCATGTAGCAATAGAAAAAATATGAGAAAACTGCCAGCGCAGTTTTCTCTGTTTTTAAATTTACGCTTTGTAGCTCTGCAATCTGGCTATATGCAGACCGTGTGTCTATTTCATCATCATTTTTATAGTGACAGAGCCACACTCTGCCACAATATATATATATATATATATATATATATATATAGTGCTGTGAACACAGCAGCCAAGGCAAGAGGAAAGAAGAGGAGGGAAGCTGGGGGAGGGGGGGGGGTTGGGCAAACCAAAGGGTTACTCGCGAGGCCCTAAAAGTTACTTGCCACCAGTTGCCCCACCTATAACCCCGCCCCTAAACGCCCTTGTAAATTATCAAACCCATTATCACCATGCCGCCTCGTGCTTACAGAGTGGACTGGGCCTCGAGCAATATAACAAAGTAAGTTGCTGCCTACAATCCAGTGGTTAGGCCTATGCTATCGTGAGTGTTCCCGAGGAGGAAGTCGCTGTTACCTCTATGAAAGAGTTATCAGTGGATATCGCCGCTAGTGTTACCTCAACTGTATCTACTCCCGCTGTACCTGCGCAAAGGAAGGTGGGATATGTGAAAGCCTCCCGCAGCCATGGTCGAGGCCTACCCAAAGAACTACCTGAACCGGACCCAAAGGAAACTCTGATTCCCGAGAAGTCCACAACAGGAACGGGTGAGAGAGAAACATGTCTGGGACTGTATGTAACTATTTACCGGCAGAGGAGCTGGGGGATTCAGAGACAGAGTCCCTGTCAGATGTCTCCGGAGATGATGATTTATTCAAGACGATGTCGCAGAAGCTGTTATGGGCAATGATGATGTCGCTTCGGTCTTTGCTCTTTCTGATTACACAGCTATTGACACAGGGAAGACATCACCTAGTGTGGAACCCCCAGTTGCTACTAATGAGATCCTGGCCAGAGGTACCAGTTTGGGTCGGGAAAGTTGTCTGTAATTACTATGGTGCACAAGTCCCCAAATTCTTGTGTACCCCTTGGAATCGGAAGTACCAGAGCTCTGCCAAGGCTTGCCCGGTCACAAAGATTGCTCAACAAACAGGTAGCCATTGAATATGTACTGGAGTTCCCCTATGTCCCCAGAGCAATGGTACAGCGAGGCTGTTTGGCAGTATCTATCCATACCAAAACCACTACGGAGAGCCGGTCACTCTCCTGCTATGGACAATCGCTTTGACAATGTGGTCATTGCCAGCCAGGGAAGGACAACGTTGTCTACTTTAAAACTACCCTGGATAAGCAGGACAACATTTTTATTTTGTGTCTTTGGAACTTTTGCAAAGTGTGTTTTGTGGTTACACGGTACTGTGGCAGAGGACTGTGCAATGGCACGACGACACGAATTAAGTCTGTGGCAGAGACTTTTGAACGAGCTTTGCATCGGCTGCTAGGTCAATGAGAGAGGCCTATCCGGTGGTGACTGAATCCAGTGTGGAAACGGTTTGTCCTCTGGATCCAAGAACTTACCGGTGATCCGCAAAAGCAAGGAAACCTGAATCTCCGCTAACCCTCTATCCCTCTGACTGAGTTTTGTTTAATAAAATCTTGGTAAAAGAGACTGTGTTGGTGCAGACATTTATGAATAGCTCTTCAAGGAGGACCCCAAGACGAACATAGTAAGGTAACGACATGCCCAAATTCAAACCAGCAGCTCCTACAGGGTAGTGCTACAAATAGTTACGTAGTTAGTCAGGTTGAAAAAAGACACAAGTCCATCTAGCTTAAAGGGGTGTTCCACCCAAATGTAATGTTTATTAAAAGTCAGCAGCTACAAAAAGTGTAGCTGCTGGCTTTTAATAAACAGACACTTACCTTCTCCACGTTCCAGCGACGCGCCGACCGGGGCGCCGCTCCTCTTACCCCCTCCCCGGCCGGCATCCTCATTGCGATTGTGGGCACCCAGCCGTGACAGCCTTCGGCTTCACGGCCGGGCACCCACTGCGCATGCGCGAGCCGCACCGCGTGCGCGGCGCGCCGCTGATTAGACTTGTCAGTGTCCTAGACGATCACCAAAGTAAGGGGCTGCAGTAAGGCGATTAGGCCTAATCGCCTTACCAGCCCCTCGGCGGAAGCAGGAAGTGGGACAGGAAGTCCCACTCCTACTGAAGCCCCCACTCCCCCCCCAAAAAATTACATGCCAAATGTGGCATGTAAGGGGGAGGGGATTAAGCTAAAGTAAATTTTTAGGGTGAAACTCCGCTTTAACAAATAAAACAAGCATACAATCCCATATACACAATACCATACCACAGCTGATCCAGAGGAAGGCAAAAAAAAAACATCAAACCATGATCCAATTTGCTGCAGCAGGGGAAAAATTCCTTCCTGATTCCCAGAGAGGCAATCAGATTTTCTCTGGATCAACTTTACTTATAAATGTTAGTACTCAGTTATATTATGTACATTTAGGAAAGAATCCAGTTCTTTTTTAAATTATTCTGCTGAGCTGGCCAGAACCACCTCTGGAGGGAGTCTATTCCACATTTTCACATCTTCTCAAGAGAGAATAAATTCTGTTCCTCTAATCTTTCTGATAGGAAAGTGGGGGTTATTACCCTTTTATGATATCATATGCGGGGGTTACCCCTTTAGGTTATCATATCAGCTTTATATTAACTTTCATAGTATGCTTATTATTTTGAACTCTTATTAATTTTTAAATTAGATGTTTTAAGACTTAACTGTATGAGAAGACAGGAAACGTAAAAGCTAGGAGCAAAGTAACCACAAGTGCTGCAAATAAATGTATTTGCTAATATTTTGCAGAAATGTGTGAAAATATTATGGATAGTTAAAGATAAAAGATAGGCATAAGATACATATGATATGTGCCAATATGGTTAGAATATATATTTTTATCTGTCACATACGCATTATCTCTAGGCAAATTTTTATTTTATCTGTCACATATACATTAATACATTTATCTCCAGGCAAACTTTGTATAAAAACATACTGTAATATAATTGGTCCACGAAGGGGTGCCTCCAATGTGTCTCCCATGCACGGACAACAAATGTGGATGCCTTAAAATAAATTGTAATCTTGTCACATGATACTTGTGTCAGTGTATCTGATTACCAGATCGATCGTAGGACTCCTCCGTAGTTTTTCTGGTAAGTGTACAAACCTCTAAGATTTATTTTCTTATAAGTTATTATTTGTATGAAGGTCGCACTTGCCTTGATCCGGTACTCCGAACTAGAGAACTAGAATATGATATAGCATAATATACCTGACTGAAGTATTTTTAACTTTTGAGTATGTCTCAAGGAAGCTAACATGGCTTACCTGGGTCTGGTTTTTAGGAATTATCTCGCGGAAGCTAGGCTGGCTTGCCGGGGGTAATTGATATTAGAAAAAGGATAGGAATTGTCTTGCGGAAACTAGGCTGGCTTATCGGGGGCAAATAAAAGGGTTAGGGAATTAGGGATCTCCTGCAATAGAGAGGACCATACAGACCCTCTTTTATTCAGGGAATGAAGAAGGGTGCGCGGATTTCCAAAACTAATATATGAAAAACGGTTTATATGATTATATTATTTGTGCACTATATTTCTGAATGGTTATCTTGTTGGTTATCTTGTTGGTTGTTTCCTCATAGCTAAACTCCTTCATGCCTCTTATCAGTTTGCTTTCCCTTCTCTGCACTTTCTCCAGTTCCCCAATATCCTTTTTGAGAACTGGTGCCCAAATCTCAACTGCATATTCCAGATGAGGTCTTATTAATGATTTGTACAAGTACAAAATTATATCTCTCTATCTCTGGAGTGTAAAATAGGCTAAAAAAATTTTTTGCAGGAACATGTGTTCCCGCTACGCAAGGTCTGAATGGGGCCTCAAGGGTGGCATATAGAAAAGGCTGGTTATTTAGATATTATTTACATATCTCATGCACTAGCCTGGAGACAGGCATTATTTTTTTAATTCCCACCCCCACTCCTTTTCTGAAGTCATGTGGTTACTTTTTGGATTTTGACTGGATGTTAGTGATCATAGCAGAATTTAGTGTAATAAATACATAGGACAAAATGCATGTTGACAAGGGGAGTGTAAAGGTGGGCGGGGAGTCTACTGACATCACGACTCCACCCATGAGCTCCAGACAACAGATCCACCCACAGAATCTGCAGTTTTTCAGTTCTTATAACAGACAGAGGGGAGGCATTTGACAGGTAAGGATACATGCAGGAGGCATCTATATCCTTATAGATCAGCACTATGGCAGTAGTTTAGAAAGGATGAGAGTGGGTTTACATCCACTTTAATAAATTTGCCTTCTCTTTGTCCCCAGTCACCCACTCTAGATCATTTTGTAAAGGGCCTACATGCTCAGACCAGACCTTTTTACTATTAATATATTTGAAGAATTTTTGGGGGTTTGTCCTACTATCTTTTGCAATCTGTCTTTCGTTTTGAATTTTGGAACCTTAATTTCCTTTTTACGTATTCTGGTATATTCTTTGTAATATTTAAACAATGATAGTGTTCCTTCACTTTTATATTTTTTTAAAAGCTTTTTTCTTATCATTTATAGTTTTTATTACTTTGGCCGTAAGCCTAATTTATTGCCCATGGGAATATACTTTGCAGTGAGTTCAGTTTTTTTTTAATAATTCCTATCTCTGTTCTGTGTTCATTGATGCCAATATTCCCTCCCAGTCTAAGTCTTGAAGAAATGCCCAATTTTTTTTTATTTTTAAAGATTATTTTTACAAGAGCAGTGATTTTAATGATGCTTAAATGAGAATTTTTTTTTTTGCTGAAATTACTGTTTACAGGGTATAGAGACATAATAGTTAACTGATTCCTTTTAAAAATGATTAAAAATAGATAAAAATTAATCATATAATGTGAATGCACTTTCTGTTTCGTTTTTCATCTAGTTTCATGCTTGTGTGAAGTACAGAGACACAGAGTCAATACAGGGCAGTGTTTGTTTTTAAAATGCTATTTAGCTAAAAAAAAAATTCCTTTAGTGATCCTTTAACCACTTGCTTACTGGGCACATATACCCCCTACTCCCAAACAAAATTGGCATCCTTTTTTCCCACCAATAGAGCTTTCTTTTGGTGGTATTTGATCACCTTTTATTTTTTTGCGCTGTAAACAAAAAAAGAGCGAACATTTTGAAAAAAAAAACACAATATTTTTTAGTTTTTGCTATAATAAATATGCCATTACAAAATAAGGGACATAATTATGTTTTGTTTTCGTTTTTTTTAATTGGTAATGGCAGCGATCTGCGATTTATATTGGGACTGCGACATTATGGCGGACACATCGGACACTTTTGACACATTTTTGGGACCATTCACATTTATTCAGCGAACATTGCTATAAATATGCACTGATTACTGTATAAATGTGACTGGCGGGGAAGGGGTTAACACTAGGGGGCGAGGAAGGGGTTAAATGTGTACCCTGGGAATGATTCTCACTGTGGGGGTAGGGGACTGACTGGGGGAGGTGACCGATCTGTGTCCCTATGTACTCCTCTCCCTGACAGGACGAGGATCTCTGTGTTTACACACAGAGATCCACGGTCCTGCTCAGTTACTGGGCAATCGCGGGTGCCCGGCGGCCATCGTGGCTGCTGGGCACACGCATCGTGTTCCCAGTAACACGGCAGGTGCCAGCAATATAGCTTTTTTTTTAAATGGCTTGGGGGTCCCCCCAAACCATATCAGGCCCTTCAGGTCTGGTATAGATTTTAAGAGGGTTGGAACTTTTTCTCTGGGGGGGTGTTCGGCCCATCTCTACCAGCTATGACTAAATTGCTGACTGCCTTCCACTTTTTTGGAAAAGCATCATATCAGATGTTTACGATAACTTACTGCATGGTTTCATGGGGTATTTAAGGCATAAATTGAAAAGATAATTCATGCAAGATTTTAAGGAGAACCTCTTCGTGAATTAATTTTTTTTCTGAACTACCTCATACTCGGATGTCATGTATGATGTTTAAAAAAAAAATCCTGATCACTTTGCCCAGAGTAGTACAATGTTACATTATATTACATAGTAACATTATATTGCTCTAGTCATAGTGTGTTACATTTTATTTTTAAAAAGCACAATTTAAGAAACATTATAACTTTTTTTTTTCGTACTGTTACCAGTCAGTGTCCCTGATCACTGCCACACCAGTTATATCATGACACTTTACTGCACTGGTGACAGTATGTAAAAAAAAAATGCTTTTTTCAATTTCTTAGTTTTCCCCCCCAAAAAATAAAAAAAAAAACGCTATGCCTCTTGCTAAATACCTTGGACTGTCTACTTTACAGGGGCATTTAGGGGATATCTGTAATGTCTTGGAATTTTAGGGCCTCAAGAAATTAGATAGGCCATCAGTACATCGGGATTGATAAATTTTTAGATATATACAGTGCAGAAAATAAGTATTTGAACACCCTGCTATTTTGCAAGTTCTCCCACTTGGAAATCATGGAGGGGTCTGAAATTGTCATCGTAGGTGCATGTCCACTGTGAGAGACATAATAAAAAAAAAAAATTCCAGAAATCACAATGTATGATTTTTTTAACTATTTATTTGTATGATACAGCTGCAAATAAGTATTTGAACACCTGAGAAAATCAATGTTAATATTTGGTACAGTAGCCTTTGTTTGCAATTACAGAGGTCAAACGTTTCTTGTAGTTTTTCACCAGGTTTGCACACACTGGAGGAGGGATTTTGGCCCACTCCTCCACACAGATCTTCTCTAGATCAGTCAGGTTTCTGGGCTGTCGCTGAGAAACACAGAGTTTGAGCTCCCTCCAAAGATTCTCTATTGGGTTTAGGTCTGGAGACTGGCTAGGCCACGCCAGAGCCTTGATATGCTCCTTACAGAGCCACTCCTTGGTTATCCTGGCTGTGTGCTTCGGGTCATTGTCATGTTGGAAGACCCAGCCTCGACCCATCTTCAAAGCTCTAACTGAGGGAAGGAGGTTGTTGCCCAAAATCTCACAATACATGGCCCCGGTCATCCTCTCCTTAATACAGTGCAGTCGCCCTGTCCCATGTGCAGAAAAACACCCCCAAAGCATGATGCTACCACCCCCATGCTTCACAGTAGGGATGGTGTTCTTGGGATGGTACTCATCATTCTTCTTCCTCCAAACACGGTTAGTGGAATTATGACCAAAAAGTTCTATTTTGGTCTCATCTGACCACATGACTTTCTCCCATGACTCCTCTGGATCATCCAAATGGTCATTGGCAAACTTAAGACGGGCCTTGACATGTGCTGGTTTAAGCAGGGGAACCTTCCGTGCCATGCATGATTTCAAACCATGACGTCTTAGTGTATTACCAACAGTAACCTTGAAAACGGTGGTCCCAGCTCTTTTCAGGTCATTGACCAGCTCCTCCCGTGTAGTCCTGGGCTGATTTCTCACCTTTCTTAGGATCATTGAGACCCCACGAGGTGAGATTTTGCATGGAGCCCCAGTCCGAGGGAGATTGACAGTCATGTTTAGCTTCTTCCATTTTCTAATGATTGCTCCAACAGTGGACCTTTTTTCACCAAGCTGCTTGGCAATTTCCCCGTAGCCCTTTCCAGCCTTGTGGAGGTGTACAATTTTGTCTCTAGTGTCTTTGGACAGCTCTTTGGTCTTGGCCATGTTAGTAGTTGGATTCTTACTGATTGTATGGGGTGGACAGGTGTCTTTATGCAGCTAATGACCTCAAACAGGTGCATCTAATTTAGGATAATAAATGGAGTGGAGGTGGACATTTTAAAGGCAGACTAACAGGTCTTTGAGGGTCAGAATTCTAGCTGATAGACAGGTGTTCAAATACTTCTTTGCAGCTGTATCATACAAATAAATAGTTAAAAAATCATAAATTGTGATTTCTGGAATTTTTTTTTGGATTATGTCTCTCACAGTGGACATGCACCTATGATGACAATTTCAGACCCCTCCATGATTTCCAAGTGGGAGAACTTGCAAAATAGCAGGGTGTTCAAATACTTATTTTCTGCACTGTACATTAGTCTGTGGACTCTATAACTTTCCTACAGACTGAATAATATACACTTATTCAGGTTATTTTCACCAAAGAAATGTAGCGGGATACATTTTGGGTTAAATTTATGAGGAGCAATTATTTATTTGCAAAATTTTGTAACAGAAACAATAAAAAACATGTTTAAAAAACCATATCAAAACCCCTTTTCAAGATTTTTTTCTGTATTTTGACCTGGCACTCTACTGAATAACACACATCCTGTCCCTGGGTGGCTACACTGATATATCTGCTGTATTTTCAAACTTTTAGACTTTTATAGTCTTATTTTTATTAATATTAAAGTTAATACTTCGCGAGAAGCGAGAAGCAAGAACACCTAGGGCCAGATTCACGTACATCTGCGCATTATTGGATCGGCGTAGCGCACCACCTTTACGTTAGACTGGCGCAATGTAGCGGCGCAATCACCCTATTCTCGTCGGTTTTACGCAGAAATTTGCGCCTGCGCAACGTTTTTTTCAGAGGCGCAAGGCGGAGTAATACAAATTGGGAAGGACGTGGGCGTGTTACATTGAAATGAGCCGTGACCCCATGCAAATGAAGGGCCGGCCGGCTCGCGCATGCGTGCTTGAAGCAGACCATGGTCAGCACCTCTGTGTGCATGCTCACAACTCGGGAACGGCGCAATCAGTGAAATTGGAAGTGGACTAGGGCAAATTATTGAACTAAGCAGACAGCATAAATAGACAGACAGAAACGCACTTCCTTTGCAAAAGTACATCCCTTTGTATCCCTCCCTATACAGCAAGGTGCTTTTGTCCTGTTGTTAGTTGCGTTGTGATTTGTCTTTGTGATATTTGTGGACTGTGTGATCTAGTGTTTGTTAGAAGATATTTGAAAGTGATTTTTGGTGACTGCTTGTGAGACTTTTTGGTTGATAGTTTTTTGTTTGTTTGTTTTCTTGCTTGATTTTTTCCTGCTTGTTTTTCTGAGTGATTTTTTCTGACTGTTTGGGAGCGAGTTTTTGTATGAGTATGACTGAGAGAAAGAGGAAGTTAAATTTTACTTTGAGGGAGAAACAATTTCTTGCCCGGGCCATTTCCCAATATGGGCGTTTCCTCCACGGCCCGGAGAGTGCCAACACCACCCCGGCCAGGAGGCGTGATATCTTGCAGAACATTACTGACGAGGTGAATGCATCGGGGGGGGGGGGAGACCCCGGACACGGTCGGGGATTGAAAAGAAGATCAATGACCTCCGGCGTCTGGTCAGAAAGAAGCTGGCCAAAATGGTAGCCCATGCCAGGGCCACAGGAGGGGGCCCACCATGCCCTGTTAGGCTGACAGCGGAGGAGCGTGCGGTGGCCCAGAACTTTCATAGACAACAGGTGGAGGGCCTGCCCGGCTATGACTCAAGTCATGAAGGCGTGATGCCAGGTAAGGTTTTTTTTCCCTATCAGGTGTGTAGCATGTGTGGGGGAGGGGGTGAAAGGGAATATGTGGCAAGTGTGTGGTTCCTTCAACCTGTGAATGTTTTGTGTCATCCACAGATGAGCAGGAGGGTGCTGGGCCATCTGGGCTGACCGCACCATCCCAGGGACAACAGCCTGATGAGGACCCCCCGACAAGGCCGGAGTCCTCGGAGGAGGTTGAAGAGGAGGAGTTTGAGGAGGAGGAGGAGGATGTCATGTCAGCCAGTGGCTTGCTGTTTTTGGAGGAGTCTTCCTCTCTGGCTGGCAGCAGCCAGCCCTCCATGAGGGCTAGCCCCTCCCACTCCTCCCCCAACAGGGCTCCTCTCCCAAGGGCCTCCCCTTCTCCCCGGCCACAAGCCTCAGCTGGAGGCAGGAAGTCATCCCAGAAGACCAGGGGGCTGGCTGAGCTTCTGCCCGCCAATCTGAGAAGGGACCAGGCCCTTCAGACCCGCCATCTGGGACAGGTCAGCCAGACTTTGGGGCGGATGGAGGAGAGCCTGTCCTCCATAAAGGATACGCTTGGGGACCTGGACTGCCACTCCCAGGCTCTTACAAACTGCCTAAACGCACTGCAGACTACAACAGCAGATGTTGGGCAGGATGTGAGGGCCCTCACACAGGCTATCCAGGCCAACACGGCAACACTAGGTGCTGGCCTGAACAGAATTGCCGTGGCCTTGGAGGGCAGGCCGCCAGGTGGGCAGAGACCAGGGGCTGCTCCTCCTTCCCCGGATTACCCCCCCTTCCCCATGAGTCTCCCATGAGGAGCCGGGGCCATGGCCGTGGGTGCCCCAGGCATGGCTCACGCCAACAGCATTAATTTGTTTTTCCCCTTTTTTTTCGGAATTTTTTTTTTTTTGTTGGACATTTTTTTTTTTTTTTTTGTGATGTGAATGTTTTTGGAATGTGGGGGTGATATTCCTGCCGGCAAAGGGGTGTCACCCTCAGTTTTGGTGGAGAAGGGTTCCCCAAGACCAGGGAGAAGTGATTCCCAGGTCCGTGTGAATGGTGTATGAATGTACAGTGACATAATTGGAGCCGTGGCGTGGCGTTGCTGCTCACAAGCCCATGGTGGGCTTGTGCTAATCCAATTAGATGAGGATGTGATGTGTCTGTGCTAGGGACCACAGTGGTGTGCATGCATGCATTCTTATTGTGCCATGATTAATGTGTGTGTTTAACGTGCAACGATGCCTAATGTGAGCTGTCTCCTGGCTGCTCTTCCCTCAGAAGACGGGGTAACCTCGGTTAGGGGGGGATTGTCTGGTTCAGGGGTCAGGTCATCACGTAGGTCAATCTGCAGGCCCTTTCTCACTGCGAAGTTGTGCAGAATGCAACATGAACCGATGATCTGGCACACGAAGTTTGGGGAATACAACAGGGTCCCCCCAGACTTATCCAGGCATCAGAAATGTGACTTCAGGAGGCCAAAGGTGCGCTCCACCACTGCACGTGTTTGGGCGTGGGCTTCATTGTATCTTTCCTCTCCTGGGGTTTGGGGGTTCCGGATAGGAGTCATGAGATGGGGTCCCAGTGCATATGCAGAGTCACCTGTAAGGAAAAACACAGGAGGATGTTAGTCATGCATGTGCCCCTTGTGATGTGTGCATCATGGGGGGGGACAGTCATGCCTGCCACCCATGTCACTCACCAACCAGCCAAGTGTCCCCATACACATTCTGTTCAAATTCCATTCGGATGGGGCTCTGATTGTATATGTAGCTGTCATGGCTGGATCCAGGGTGTTTGGCACGGACGTGCCATATGAGGCCTTGGGCATCGACTATCACCTGTACGTTGATGGAATGCCAATGCTTCCGATTGCGGTATATGTGCTCTGTCTCATGGGGGGGCTGGAGTGCCACATGCGTGCAATCAATGACCCCCACGGTGCGTGGGAATCTGGCAATTCTGTAGAAATCTGTCATTGCCTTCAGCCGCAGGTCCTCAGTGGTGGGTTTAATGATTTGGTTGGCCATGCGTCTGAGGATTGCAGGGACAACCTGGTGCACACATCTGCTCACGGAGGATTGTAACATCCCAGCCACCAATCCACTTGTTCTTTGAAAAGAGCCACTGGCAAGGAAATGGAGTGTTGTCAGGACCTTGACCAGTGGTTGCACTGCATGTGAGCGGTGTGTTGGGCTGGTGATGTCCTCCTGCAGGGTTATGGTTAATTCCAGGATGGCATGAGGGGTGAATCTGAAGATGCGATACACCTCAGAATCACTCATGCCAAAGAGTTCTATGCGTGTGCGGTATATCCTCTCCTGTGCCCTCCTCCGTGCCCTCCTCCTTCTTTGCTCCTCTAAAGTCAGTAGTATAGCTATGAGCGAGGATGTCCCTGGCATGTTGGCATACAGATTGTTGGGCAACACGTGTGACTGCTCTGCTCCTCACTAACGGTGTTGCTTTCTCTGACATGTAGACGAATTGTCTAATTTTAGACCACCTTTTATATGGTCTAATTTTAGACAGGCCGTGCAGCTGTTGCGCAGAGCGTGTAGCCTGCCCTGCACCAACGTTCTTTTGTGGATCCCCGTAACTCCCTCCTTGAATAGCAAATCAATGGTGTGTTTAGCGCAGTTTTACGCGGACGGATGCGCCTGTCTAACGAAATTACGCTGGACAAAAAAAAGTAGATTTCTTGCGTATCTCGTTTTGGGGATGCGGAGTATCGAAACGCATGCGCAAATTTAGACTTACGCCACGCATTTCCTGTTGTGCTGGCGTAATCGCTCTGTGAATCTGGCCCCTAATTTGTAGTGGGCGTGAGATTTCAAGGTAAAGGCGCAAAAACGTGCAACAACATATTTTTATTTCACACATGTTAAATTGCACAATTGAACCTAGAAATTATTTAAAGGGTAATTCTACTTTTGCATCAAAAACTAAAAATGTTACTGTGAATGTATTTTTGGTGAATGCATTACCTTTAGGGGCACTGTAAGAAGCACCAGCACCAGAACAAAGAATATATGTTTGAAGAGCACCTGTCACTTTTGGAATATTTATACACCTTTAAGGACTGCATATACTGTATATTTTTTAAGGATTGCATATATTTATATTCCAAGGAATGTACATATTTATTTCAAGCACTGATGTCATATATGATTGAAGAACACTTGTCACTTTGGATTTTTTATTTAAAGCGGAGTTCCCCCCAAAAATGGAACCCCCCCCCCCTCCGGTGTCACATTTGGCACCTTTCAGGGGGGAGGGGGGTGCAGATACCTGTCTAAGACAGGTATTTGCACACACTTCAGGCAATGCCCTTTCCTGGCCTGCCAGGCTGCTTGCTCAGATAAGGGTCTGGTATGGATTTTGGGGATTTCAATACACTGTATTATATACTCTGCACTATATACCCTGCACTGTATATATATATATATATATATATATACATATATATATATATATATATATATACATATATATATATATATACATATATATATATATATATAAAAAATACACTGCCCGCAATGTATATATATTCTACACTGACTGACTATATATATATGCTAAACTGCCTACACACCACTAACTAACCTGCCTAATCTAGCTCAAGTTCTCTCAATCTCCACATTATCACACTACATACGGCCGCTGTGTAAGCACCCTTATATAGTGTGGGGTGTGGACTTAGCCCCCTGAGCCATGACTGGCCAAAGACACCCTGCCTTTGGCCAACTATGGCTCTCACATCAAGTTGCGCTGTGATTGGCCAAAGCATGCAGGCCAGGTGCATGCTTTGGCCAATCAGTAGCCGTCAATGCAAAGAGACCTCGCAGTGCATTATGGGGCAATCTGCAGCGTTTGAATTTGCCGCAAATGCAGCATCCCATATGTTTGGCTCATCTGCGGACTAACGAACACCCGATGTTTGAGTCAAACTTACGTTCGATTTGAACATCGGGACCATCACTAATGATTACGTGGTAAAGCGCTGCTGTGATTGGTTCTTTACCCTGATCTTTGATCCAATCCACTGGGAAACAACCTGGGCAAATTTCCTAGTGGCTACTGTTGAAGTAAGCACTGCATAAACATTAATACAATACACCGGATGTCTATTTATCATACATATTATTATTATTATGCACATTATTTTACAATTTCTTCAAAATCTGATATACACTTATATTATGATACATAAAATGACACAGAGGCACAATTTCCAGCAGTAATAATATGTATGTTCTTGTCAGATTGGAGAATATAAACTGTCTATGAAAAAAAAGAAATAAGTGTGTCTTGACACTTTATCTGTCTAGTGTTTCTTTCCATAAAGTTTCTTGTTGAGTCTTGTATGGATTCCTGTGGTCAATGATCAAATTTCATTTTCAGCCATCTTACCACTATATTCTTATTTTATTGCTGCTTATAAACTGTACATATACAATACTTACATACTTGCTTACTATTTACACACATTGAAAGAAGAACTGAACCATGAAAGTTGTGTTCCCAAAAAAGACAGGCAGAGGGAAAAGGACTGGCCCCCAGTATTGCCTGTGGTCTCTGCAGATGATCTTTTCACATTACCGATTTACCATGCCTTATTCTTCACTGTGTCTCTGCATGTAGGCAGCCATCATGGTAGAGCTTTGCTTCCTCATGGTAGAGCCTCCAACAAAGAGAACAGTGAGTACAGTAGTAACATCACCAAATCTTACTCAAAAAACATCTTGGGACTAGCAGTCAGAGGCGGAAAAGCCATGAGACTGGTTGGCACAGGAGGCACACGCACAAATAAGAAAGTATACATCATTTCTTACAATACAATAAAATAAAATGTAAATTTTCACGAAACTGCACAGTTAACACTGATAGATGTTCCCTATACCATAGCAAATCTTTACTTTTTGAGTTCAGATCCATTTTCCGAGTTGAACGAAGTGTAGTTTTTCAACTGGACATTCCATTTCTTCCTGTTGCATTCTGTACAAATGATGCATTTATCAGGGTAACTTAGACCATCATGTTATGTCTCTGGCACTGGCAGTCATATCAAGTCTCTCAAGCAATTGCTTTTTAGAAGGCTGGCACATTAGTAGAACAGTGCTTTAAAACAATGAGGGTATCTGTTATCTGCTTTCCTTGTAATAGGAAATGGATGATTTGCAGTGTACTGTTTTTTCTTAAAATATGTGCTGGGTCCTATCTCCTTTCTATATCATGCAAGTTGACAGCAGAGGTAAAGTATATCTAAATCCAAAACTTTTAGAGGCTTAAAACTCCTGTAAGGTCCCTATCGCATTCTTTAGCAATATGGGATAGGACACGCCACCGCAGTTCTTTATCGTCCTCTCATACACCACTAGCTCCCATTCTCGGTAACCCTGAGTTTCCGCCTGGTTTGACTCCTATATTGTTCCAGTGGTGGCTTAATAAGGGGCTACTGAGAATCTGTGATTTCCTTAATGGAGAGCAGATATATACTATACAACATTTTAAAGACGAGTTTCTTTTGCCTCCTAACGAATTGTTTCGGTACAACCAAATCGCATCATTTGTCAGATCTAAAGTTAATTTAATAGTGAGACCCCTTACGCTTACAACATTTGAATTGTCCTGCCAGGCTAGAGGCTTCCAGAGGGGTCGGATATTTGCGATGTACACTTCTCTTACTTAAATGGGACTTGAACCTTACCTTTGATTTGTTCAAATGGCAAGATATTTTGCTTGCCAGTTATCCAAAATTTCCATCAATACTACTCTTATAGTGGCCAGCTATAAAACGCTCCTGCATTGGTAACTGGTGCCAACTAGGGTAGCTAAGATGCATCCTTCCATTTCACCAAATTGCTTCCGACGATGTGGACAGCTGGGAATATTTGGTGGCAATGCCCCCTCATACTTAGATTTTAGATCAGGATAGGATTTAGATCAATCTTATCAATTCAGTGACGGGGTAAACATTCACAGGTCTCCAGAAACCGCTCTTTCACAAACTACCCGATTACACGCCCAAAAAAACGGTAAAATGTATTAACTATATATTGCTGGCGGCGAGAATCATGATCGCTAGGCACTGGAAGCAGTCGACAAATCCTCTTGACCAGGTTAAAAGTAAACTCAACTGGATTATGATTAATGATAAACTCTCCCATATACTTTGTAACAAAACAAAGAAATTTAACAAGATATGGGACCCGTAGATCGATTATATCTCAACTCCGTAGGGACTCCAGGATGACCCTCTCCCTCCTCCTCCCCCCCCCCCTTTTATTTTTCCTCTCCCTTTCTTTTCCTCTTCCCTTTTCCCCTCTTTCCATTACTTCTTTCTCTTTCTAGAATTTTCATATGCGATACAGATGATTGCACTTGGGGCCTTATAAAGCTGTGAGTTCTGAGATTATCTCGGGATTCCCCGTGACTTCGGACCTCTGCCACTCTTTACATATGATGGTTCTCCGGATCATGGCTGGGAGACTATTATTCTCTCCCGTTAACATTTGAACACATATTGCACACCTTGGGCCAGATTCTCAGCTGAGATACGACGGTGTATCTCAGATACACCGTCGTATCTCAGTTTTTTTCAATGGGTATCTATGCGCGTGATTCCTAGAATCACTTACGCATAGATACACTAAAGATCCGACAGATGTAAAACAATTACACCATCGGATCGTAGATGTAATGACAACGCTGGCCGCTAGGTGGCCTTTACGTTGTTTTCTCATTTGCCTATGCAAATGAGCCTAATACGCCGATTCCTGAACGTTTTTACGATGCCCCGTCGTCGTTTACCGTAAGGTTTTTCTGGCGTACAGATAAAGCAGGCTAAAGATGGCACATTCTATGTTAAGTATGGACGCTGTGACCACGGCAAATTTGAAAGTTTTTACGTCGTTTGCGTAACTAGTCCGTGAATGGGGATTTAAGTCGATTACGTTCACGTCGAAAACACCGTCATAATTTGGAGCATGCGCACTGCGATTTTACTATGGCCGGCGCATGCGCAGTACGTTCGGCATGGGGGCGCGCTTAATTTAAATACAAGCCGCCCCCTTCAATTTACGCGGGGATACGCCAGGCCATTTACACTACACCGCCGCAAACTACGGAGCAAGTGCTTTGAGAATACAGCACTTGCTCTAGTAAGCTGCGGTGGCGTAGTGTAAATGGCTTACGCTACGCTGGTGCGGGATCTACGAGAATCTGGCCCCTTATGTTTTGTTGTTGTGATAGATGATGGATATGTGTTATGGCCATACTTTCTATATTTCTGTATTGTTACAGAAATGTAATGTTACAGTAATGTGTCTGTCTACTTTGGAAATTGTTTTTCTCTAATAAACAATACATTAAAATAAAACTCCTGTAATGCCCTGTACACACGATCGGTTCATCCGATGAAAACGGTCTGATGGATTTTTTCATCAGATATCCGATAAAGCTGACTTTCATCAGTCTTGCCTACACACCATCAGTTAAAAAAACGATTGTGTCAGAACGCGGTGACGTAAAACACAACGACGTGCTGAGAAAAATGAAGTTCAATGCTTCTGAGCATGTGTCGACTTGATTCTGAGCATGCGTTGATTTTTAACCGATGGATTTCCCCACAGACAATCGTTTTTTCTATCGTTTTTTTTAACCATCAGATAATTTTAAAACAAGTCCCTATGTTTTTCACAGATGGATAAAAATCAGACCGTTTTCATCAGACGAACCGATCGTGTGTACCCGGCTTAAGGTTCTTTCATGCCTCTTTGTGTCATTGGAGAGACTTTACTTCACTTCCTCTCCCATAGACAGAACTGGAAGTAAGACGAGTACCTTTAAAGTAAGGGAAGTCCCCCCTTAGATAGTTGTCACTAAAATAGGTGTCCCTATAAGAGGATATATATTCTTTCCCTCTTTCAGTGACAACTATAACAGTTTGGATTGCTTATCACTGACAGAGGTTTTAGCCCTATTTTATCTAAAAATAGAAACTAATGCGCACACGATCTGAATTTTCGATGGAAAAAGTCAGATGGACTTTTTTCATAGGAAATTCTGACCGTGTGTATGCCCCATCGGAAATTCTGATGAATTCCATCGGAGTTTAAATATAGAACATGATCTATTTTACTCCGATGGAATTCAATCGGAATTCCGATGTGCTTTGATCTGTGTATGCGGCATACGTTTTGGTTTCGAATAATAAAAATAAAAATGGACTCAGATCGCAGTTGTAATTTCCTGGTGTTAGACAGGAGTACTTTCAAATTACGCGCGCTGTATCACTAGTTTGAATCCTCAAACCATGATACGGCGGCGTTGGGCTTCGATCTGACAGGCTTACGTCTTCGTACGCCTTCGGATCTACGCTGCAATCTTTTTGCGGGCGCTGGGTGGAGTTCGCGTTGTTTTCAGCGTCGGGGTATGCAAATGAGCTTTTTCCGGCGATCCACGAAGTTACGAGCGTCGTTCGCAATCGCGTACGTCATTTTCTCGCTACGTAAAGTTAAACCAGCTATTAGCTGGTCTAACGTTACGCGGCCCATGTTAAGTATGGCCGTTGTTCCCGCGTCGACTTTCAATTTATTTTTATTTTTTTCGTAAGTCGTGTGGGAATAGGAATGTCCGTAAACGACGCTACTCAAAAAAAAAAAACGTAACGACGTGATTTCGCGCAATGCACGGCGGGAAATTTCTGAACGGAGCATGCGCAGTTCGATCGCCGTGGGAACGCACCTAATTTAAATGCCTCACGCCCCCTAATCGCGAAGTTTGATTCCACTGGGAGAAATACACTACGCCGCCGTACCTTACGGGCCAAAATCTCTCTGAATTCCTCGTAGAGCCAGGTAAAGTACGGCGGCATAGAGTATCTCTGATACTCTGCGGGAATCTAATTCTACCTGAATCTGGCCCATAGTTTATGGTCAGTAAAGCTCAATAATGGAATTGTCCCAAAACCCATATGCAGGTGGAGATACAGAGATTTTCAGGTTCAAAATAATGCTTATTACAGAGGTAAGCTGCTCCTTGAATGATTGAGTTATCAGTTTTGACTAGACTTGATCTTTAAACCAGTTCTGATTTTTCCCATTCAACTGATCCTGACAATCCTGTCTCAGTGGTGCTCATAGTTGGAAGAGGAACAGGGCAGTTACCATCTGATGGAGCCTCAACTGATTTACCATGGTCATGGTCTGTGATGTTTCTTTCACGTTTTTGTAGAAAAGTACACCAGCTTGTAAATGTGCTTTTAAATCTGTCGGAAGCATAACAGTACAATATGGGATCCATACAACAATTTGTTCCTGACATCATCCAAGTGATATAATAGGCAACTTCAACATTTTCCAACAAGGAACACAAATCTGAAAAAAACAATGTGACAGTGACACCCATAGTCCTGGTTATATGGACAGGAATGTAGCATATAATGAATATTATTAGAGAGACAAAGATCGTCTGCACTGACTTGGACACCATGACTTTGCTGAGGGTGTTCATTGGGTTGACTTTGAGGATGTATCGACTCAGTAGAGTGTAGCACACCAACGTTATGCAAAAAGGAATGAGGAGTCCAGTGAAGAGGATGGTCCAGTTCCAGACGAAAAATAAAACTGCCTGTTCGGTTTGATGAAAACTGAGACATTTTGTAACCCCATGGACTTCAGAAGTTTGAAGGACAAAGAAAAACGGAATACCTTGGCATAGCAGACAACCCCAAATGAAGAAAGAAAGTTTTTTTATGAATGGTTTTCTGGTCAAGGCTGGTCTTTTGACGTTGTATGCAACAGAGAAATATCGGTGGATACTGATAATGGTGAGGAAGTAAATGCTTCCATACATGTGGGTGCTGAGCAAGAAGACCTTGAACTGACAAAGGAACAATCCAAAGGTCCAGTGGTCAGTAAGAGAGTAGATAATGATTAGAGGAGCTGCTGGGGTGATGATGGCATCAGAGACGGCCAGGTTGAACTGCAGAATCACTGTTGAGTTCCATTGCTTTACTTTGAACCAAAATATCCATAAACTGATGCAGTTCATCACAAAACCAATGAAGAAGATGAAGCTCAAAAAGATGGGTATGAAGAGGCTAATGTGTTGTGGCTGACAGCCAGTGAAATTCCCCGAAGAGTTCAACATCCCTAAAATCTGTGAACGTAAAACCAATCACAATTTTACAGTTTTGCATGTCTGAACGTATACATTTGCTTTAAAGTGGTTTCTAAAGACAATTTTTTTAAAACTAACATAATAATCATGTTATACTTACCTGATCTGTGCAATGATGGTGCTCAGAGCAGTCTGAACTTCCTTTTTTGGGGTCTTCTGCCAGTGCTCTCAATTCCTCCTCCTCTCTGAGTGCCCACTCAGCAAGCAGGCTCACTCCTGTGGACATTCTCCCAAGCTGTCTGTGTGTATCCATAGACATACACAGTGCATCTCAGCCCTGCCCCCTGCTCCCTCCCCACAGGATTTGATTGACAGCAGCAAGAGTCAGTAGTTACTGCTGCTGCCTCTGTGCCTGTGAATGCAGGGAGAGAGGATAGAGGAGAACTGCATCTGAGCATAGCACCAGATCGATACAGGAGTCAGGCAAGTGCTTAGGAAGAAGGGAGGGGAGGAACAAGTTGTATAACATTGTTTACCTTAAAGAAGAAGTACTGAGCAATCAGTAGCGTTTGATTGCTCAGTTCTCAGTGCAAAGCCGACGAGGGACAGATGCAGAATCCACCTAGGTGAGTAAATGTTTATTTTTTTATGAGCCCAAACTTTTATTTTCTTGCAGAGAATGCACCACTTTCAAATGCAGCCATAAGTTTCATATCACTTTTGAAATATTGATTTTTGATATCTTAACCTACTAAAAAAATATTAAAGCAGGACTATCGTTAAAGGGCCAGATTCAGGTAGATGAGCGCATCTTTGTGCCGGCATAACGCAGCACATATACGTTCCGCCGACGCAAACTAGTGAGGCAAGTACAGCATCCCTAAAGTAATGCAGCACCTCATCTACGAACTGGTTATTTGCAATATTTTACATTTTTGTTTTTGGGTTTAGATTCTAAGGAAATAAATATTTTCAGTGATATTTTAGTTCTATACTATATTACCAAAAGTATTGGGACACCTGCCTTTACACGCACATGAACTTTAATGGCATCCCAGTCTTCAATATTGAGTTGGCCCATCCTTTGCAGGTATAACAGCTTCAACTTTTCTGGGATGTCTGTCCACAAGGTTTAGAAATGTGTCCAGAAGCGCATTTGTGAGGTCGGGCACTGTTGTTGGAACGAGGAGGTCTGGCTCCGCTCCAATTCATCTGAAAGGTGTTCTATCGGGTTGAGGTCAGGGCTCTGTGCAGCTCGCTCATCCACAATATATTGCCAAAAGTATTGGGCTACCCCTCCAAAACATTTGCTGGAGGGGGGATTATGGTGTGGGGTCGCTGTTCAGGGGTTGGGCTTGACTCCTTAGTTCAAGTGAAGGAAACTCTTAAGGCATCACCATACCAAGACATTTTGATTTTGCTCCCAACTTCAGTGCTCCCAAACTTGTGGCAACAGTTTGGGGATTGCCCCTTTTTGTTCCAACATGACTGCACACCAGTGCACAAAGCAAGGTCTACAAAGACATGGATGAGTGAGTTTGGGGTGGAGGAACTTGACTGGCCTGCACGGAGCAGATTCCTGACCTCAACCTGATAGGGATGAATTAGAACAGAGACTGTGAGCCAGTGGCTAACCTCACAAATGCGCTTTTGGAAGAATGGTCAAACATTCTCATAGACACACATCTAAACCTTGTGGATAGCCTTCCCAGGAGAGTTGAAGATGTTATAGCTGCAAAAGGTGGGCCGACTCAATATTGAACCCTACGGACTAACACTGGGATGCCAGTATAGTTCATGTGCATGTAAAGGCAGACGTACCAATACTTTTGGCAATATGGTGTAGCATTCCCATTGGAATTAATGTGTGCATAGCATACATATGCAGTACAAATCAGCCATTTTTAGGAAAAGGTCTGTGTGGCTCAGACTGGGCTGCAAAGTGAACATTGCTGGTTTGGTGATGAACGCAAGTAATAGGCATGTGAAATTCTGTTTATTATCCATGCTGCCCAACTGTCACCTATCTCTCACTCTTTGTCACCTAAACAGTTAACATTATGACCCCCTACATTTTTGTTGTTGTTCTTTTTACTTTGACAGAGAAATTGGGGCTGATTTCAAAAGTATTCAAGAATGTTAACACAATAAATTGTGTGGAGATTAACTTTAATTATCCAATCATGTGAGAAAATGACCCCTGCTTACCTACTGTATCTGTTCATGATTGGATAATTAAATTGAACATTCACACAATTTATTGTGTGACTATTCTCAAATGTATCAGCCTTGTGGTATTCGAACCTCTGTCAGACTTAAAGGGGTTGTAAAGGTTTGTTTTTTATTTTCTAGATAGGTTTCTTTAAGCTAGTGCATTGTTGGTTCACTTACCTTTTCCTTCAATTTTCCTTCTAAATGTTTTTTTTCTTTGTTTTCTTTGTCTGAATTTCTCACTTCCTGTTCCTCCTCAGTAAGCTGTTCTGGCTGACTAACCCCCAGCCAGAACAGCTCGGATGAGGAGGGCAAGCTTACTGAGGAGAAATAGGAAGTGAGAAATTCAGACAAAGAAAAAAACATTTAGAAGGGAAATTGAAGGAAAAGGTAAGTGAGCCAAAATGCACTAGCTTAAAGGAACCTATTTGGAAAATAAAAAACAACCCCTTTAAGTCAAGCTGTTAGTGCCCAGGGATGAGTGAATTTTGCCAAGTTTAGCTCGCTCAGTGTTCTGCCAATTTGAATTTTGACAGACCAAAACATAGATGCCAATCCCATTAAGGGGACACCACAGAACGAGCAGGTGGATGGCGTTGGCCTGGCCCTGGAGGGGACACCATGGAACCAGCGGGTGGATGGCACTGGCCTGGCCCCGGCAAAGACACCATGGAACGAGTGGGTGGATGAATAGCGATGGAGGGGAGGTGTCAGTTCAGTGTAATAGACAATGTAGGTGTCGGGTCAGTCAGCATAGGTGTTAGTTAGGTCAGCGTAGGTGTCATTCGGTGTAATAGTCAATGTAGGTGTCGGCTAGGTCAGTGTACTGTAGGTGTCGGTTAGATCAGTCAGTGTAGGTGTTGGTTAGGTCAGTCAGTGTAGGTGTTAGTTAGGTTAGTTTAGTGTAGGTGTTGATTAGGTCACTCAGTGTAGGTGTCGGTTAGGTCAGTCAGTGTAGGTGTCGGTTAGGTCAGTCAGTGTAGGTGTCGGGTCAGTCAGTCACTCAGTGTAGGTGTCAAGTCAGTCAGTGTAGGTGTCAGTCAGTTTAATAGTCAGTGTAGGTGTCAGTCAGGTCAGTGTAGGTGTCAGTCAGTGTAATAGTCAATGTAGGTGTCAGGTCAGTCAGTGTAGGTGTCTGTCATTGTAATAGTCAATGTAGGTGTCAGTTAGGCCAGTCAGTGTAGGTGTCGGCCATTGTAATAGTCAATGTAGGTGTTGTGTCAGTTAGGTCAGTAAGTGTAGGTGTCAGTCAGTGTAATAGTCAGTGTAGGTGTCAGGTTAGTCAGTGTAGGTGTCAGTCATTGTAAAAGTCAGTATAGGTGTCAGTCATTGTAATAGTCAGTGTAGGTGTCAGTCATTGTAATAGTCAGTGTAGGTGTCAGTCATTGTAATAGTCAGTGTAGGTGTCAGGTCAGTGTAATAGTCAGTGTAGGTGTCAGTTAGGTCAGTGTAGGTGTCAGGTCAGTGTAGGTGTCAGGTCAGTCAGTGTAGGTGTCAGGTCAGTCAGTGTAGGTGTCAGGCCAGTGTAGGGTTCAAGTCGGTCAGTGTAATGTAAGTAGTGCAGGAAGTAGGATTCAGGTGGATCAGTGCATGTGTCAGGTAGGTGTGTCAGGGGGTCAGATAGGTCACATGTGTTGCAGGGTAATGTGGAGTCGGGGCGCAGCAAAATTGGATAATGCCTAGGTGTCAAAGATCCTTGCACCAACCCTGGTGGTCAGTGTGGTGTGTAGTGTAGTGTAGTGTGATGTGTAGTGTGATGTGCAGTGTAGTGGTCAGTGTGGGAATTGGGTAGGTCAGTGCAGTGGACAGGTAGGTAAGTGTAAAGGTCAGTCTAGGAATCATGTAAGTCCATGTAGAGGTTAGTGTATTGGTCAGTACTATTGTAGGAAGGGACTCGGAGAGTCCCAGGTTAGGGGGGCGCAAATTTCTTGCCTTCCCCCGGGCGCTGACAACCCACGCTACACCACTGTCACAGTGTTAGCATCACACAATTAGTTCCCCTCAATCCACATCTTGGACAGTCTTTCTGTCTCCGACAAAAAGGTATTCACACCTGATCATCAATGGGCTTTAAACAGTGTTATCACACAATGGAAAGGTCTTAGGAGCAGACCTGAATTAACACCTCTATGGCCTTACACAATGGACAATGGAATATCTTATGAGTCTATTGACCTGGTGTGGGTCAACATTAACCAACAACTTGTAGTATCTCAAGATATCCTGCAATACATGAATTATTATTTATCAGACACCCTATGCCCAAAAGGGCCACAGGGTGACCTTAGACCCAAGAGTCCTTAGTGACGCTGGCACAGGAGTATCCCCCATCCCTCAAAAGTCTCTGGGCGTCACGGGTCATTCCGTTACAATGATTATCAACATAATCAACATTAATCTGACAAGCTGACAAAATTACTTTTTTAAGTTTATCTAAATTATAAGGCAGAATTTTTTAGTGTTGGGTGAAATAAAAGAAAGAGAAAAAGTTTGGAAAAACAGTGGATAAAAACGTAAAAATCCCAACATGACTCTCTAACCTGTTCTCTCAGCAGACGTGCGATTCTGAGAATTGTCACAAAGGAACTTTGCCTAGAAAGTGTATGCCATTAATCGTTTTCCCGTAAGTAACTGTGGTACATCCTCTGTGTTTTCCTCTGTGTGGTAATAGCTTGCATTGAGTAAAATACAACAGCTTGCTGCAAGTAAACTGTAACAATAGAGAATTTATACATCAAAATTAGGAGGAAGTGAGAACTGGACACATTTTTTATTTTAGGAAATAGTGCATGTCTCAGTTTATTCGTAGTGGCAAAGCATGAACTCTGGCATGTTGCCTGGTATAAAATCCATTGAATTAAATGGACTCCTTACAACCAGGACCCTATATAGTGAGACACACGTGCCTTGGCGTTTAAATGGCCTGTGTGTGTGGGCGGCTGCTGTCTAAAATTATCCCCTGTTTATCCTAAACAATTATTAGTTCCATGGCGAATTGTTGAAAAAGGAAAATATCTACAAAACACTTTACATGCTCTTTAAAAACCACTTCCCGCCTACCGGCCATCATATGACATCCTGGATTTTGAGCGGGAATATCTGAATGATGCCTGCAGCTACAGGCATCATTCAGATATAGGCCTGGATTCACAAAGCACTTACGCCAACGTATCTCCAGATACGCTGACGTAAGTACAAATGTGCGCCATCATTTCTATGCGCCGACCCACAAACTAAGATACTCCTAAAAATAGGCTTCATCCCACCGACGTAACTTTCCTACGCCGGCGTAGAGTGGGCGCATATTTACGCTGGACGCATGTGGCGCTCCCATTATTTTCGATTCAAATATGCAAATGAGGGAAATACGGCAATTCACAAACGTACTTGCGCCCGGTGCATAATATACGCGGTTTGCGTAAGTCGTACGTCCGGCGTAAAGTTATTCACCATATATGAGGCTCAACCCATGCAAAGGTATGGACCAGGGAACACACGCCATCAAATTTTACGTAGTTTACGTTGTACGTGAATATGGCTGGGTGTAGGTTACGTTCACATCGTAGGCTGTGATTCGACGTATCTTAGGCAGTTGTTTCGACGTGATTGTGAGTATGCGCACTGGGATGCGGCCACGACACGATGCATGCGCAGTCCGTTCTAAGTACTTGTCTGTCACTCGGCTCATCATTTACATGGGGTCACGCCTCATTTGCATGGCTCACGCCCACTTCCACCTACGCTGGCTTACGCCTTAGAAACCAGCAGTGAATTACATTGCTATAAGCAAGCATTATACTGAATGAAACTGAATCATTTAGTTCGCTTTATTGTGATTAGCTGTGATTGGTCATAGCTAATCACGTGGTACAGATGGGCTCAGATTGGTCTTGTTTGTACCATGTGATCAGATTGTATACAATGGAGGACATGAAAGGAAGCCCTCCATTGTGTAAATGTCATGTATCAGATAAGACAAGAACTGTGTGGACTGTAACAGAGGAAACCCAAACATAAATATGTAAAAGTCAGTAAGTTTAAGGTAAATGCATATAAATGTGAATACACCACCAATACAGAGTAAACAAACCAAAACAGTGATAGTAAACCAACCAGCATATATAGCAAAGGGGATACCAGAATCGTAGTCAAGCCAGGCCAGGATTATAAACAGGAGATCAGCAGGTGGGTGGCCAGGGGTAAAAAGACAGGGACAGGAATGGAAGGAATCAGGCTGCAGGACAATGATCCAGGGATACAGGAACAGATACAAACAGGTTCAGGATACAGGAATCAGGGTTCAGCAATAGGGTTGCCACCTTTTCCTCAAGCCAAACCCGAACACGCCACTACATATGGTGGGTGTGGCCATATTGTGGGAGGGGCCTCACGGGGCATGATTAAATTAAACAAAATAATTATTTTACCTATAAAATATGCTTACTTTGCTGTGGGTGGTATATGGAGGGGGGGGGGGGCAGAACTGTATGTATGGCTGTGGATGGTAAATGGAGGGGGGGGGGCAGAACTGTATATATGGCTGTGGATGGTATATGGAGGGGGGGCAGAACTATATATATGGCTGTGGATGGTATATGGAGGGGGGGGGCAGAACTGTAAATATGGCCGTGGATGGTATATGGAGGGGGGGCAGAACTGTATGTATGGCTGTGGATGGTAAATGGAGGGGGGGGCAGAACTGTATATATGGCTGTGGATGGTATATGGAGGGGGGGCAGAACTGTATGTATGGCTGTGGATGGTATATGCAGGGGGGGGGGGCAGAACTGTATGTATGGCTGTGGATGGTATATGGAGGGGGGGGCAGAACTGTATATATGGCTGTGGATGGTATATGGAGGGAGGGGGGCAGAACTGTATGTATGGCTGTGGATGGTATATGGAGGGGGGGCAGAACTGTATGTATGGCTGTGGATGGTATATGCAGGGGGGGGGGGGGGGCAGAACTGTATGTATGGCTGTGGATGGTATATGGAGGGGGGGGCAGAACTGTATATATGGCTGTGGATGGTATATGGAGGGGGGGGGGGGGCAGAACTGTATGTATGGCTGTGGATGGTATATGCAGGGGGGGGGCAGAACTGTGTGTATGGCTGTGGATGGTATATGGAGGGGGGGGGGCAGAACTGTATGTATGGCTGTGGATGGTATATGGAGGGGGGGGGCAGAACTGTATATATGGCTGTGGATGGTATATGGAGGGGGGGGCAGATCTGTATGTATAGATAATGTATGGTGGGGGCAATTGGTGAGGACTGTGTGTATGAGGGGGAGGGATGAGAACTCTTTGATGTGCTGACATGCTAATAACAGAAAAAAACTTACTTTAAAAGTTGAGCTCTCATTCTCAGCAAGATCGTCACACACTTCACAGAGCAGCAGGGAATGCTGAGGCTCCGCCTTTAACCCCACCTCCATGTCTATTCTGCAGCCAGTCAGAGAGGAGCTGAGCACTCTGTGTCCCATGTGCCATCTTCCACTCTGCAGCACACAAATTGACACAATGCAGACGGAGGCGTGCCGAAGGGGAGGGGCTAGCACAGTGTTGCACACATGTTTACAGCCCGGCTGGGGGCTAACAGAGAGCACTGCTGCGGGCGGCGGACACGTACTACTAACACTCAGGCTCTGTTGCGGCCGGGCCAGGATGGACGGCTAAAAAAAAAAAAAAAAAAAAAAAAATTTTTTTTTTATTATTTTTTTAAATGTGCCCGGGTCTCAGGCGGCTTCAAAACCGGGCACATATGTCCAAACCCGGACTGTCCGGGTCAAAACCGGACAGGTGGCAACCCTATTCAGCAACCAGGTTCAAGTTCAGGATCACAGGTAAACAGGCTGCAGGTCAGAGCACGAGGACTCAAACTTTTTAATATTAGAATAGATTTAGTGTGATATATCTGACTGGAAGAAACTGCCACAAAGTTGTTTCCTGTTATTCCACCACAGCTTTTGTGAACTTTTGCAGAACAATGGCTACTTCCCTTATTTCAGCAGCACGAGGCAGCCAGACTTGGCACCATGCTTGTTGGCAACATGAAGCTCATTGTAAAAAAGATAAGATGTTGACCAAAATTTTTGAAATACCATTTTCCTTAGAATCAGTTGTGCAAACTTACCTGTGCAACAGGGTTGCTAACCCACTATAACGTTTCTTTTTCTGACAAAACATGGAAAATTTACTGACATTTTTTTCACTGACAACCTGAAATATGACAGAAACTCTTATTAGAAAGATAATTGATATTTAACCGCTTTAGCCCCAGACCATTTTGCTGGTCAAAGACCAGGCCACTTTTTGCGATTCGCCACTGCACCGCTTTAACTGACAATTGCGCTATAAAAATGCACTGATTACTGTAAAAATAACACTGGCAGTGAAGGGGTTAACCAGTAGATCGTTCTGCAGGGGTTAAGTCAGTACTAGTGATTGATTCTTACTGTTAGGGGGCGTGGCTACAAGTGACACATCATTAATGACCGTTCGCGATCACGGGGAACAGCCATCAGTGACAGTGTCACTAGGCAGAATAGGGGAATGCCTTGTTTACAAAGGCATCCCCCTGTTCTGCCTTTGCAGGCCGCCCGGGAACATCGAGTTCCCGGGACCAGCGAGGACGCTCACAAGGCACGCGTTGGGCGTACGCACGCACAATGGGCAGCAGATTTATAGGGAGGTATCTGTGCGCCAATGTGCCTGCCCGTGCCATTCTGCCGACGTGCATCTGCGTGCGGCGGTCGGCAAGTGGTTAAAGGATATAAATAATATGTACACCCCAGCAATGCTCATAACAAGTAACCTGCCAGGTTTTACTTGAAAAAGTCACAAACAGCATGATAAGTATGAGCAGGAATAGGATTGCAAAAGGTGGATTGGCCTGCATAGTGCCATCAAATGATAATCATGGTCTAACAGTGGGAGTGGCTTAACGGATTCTGGACCGCCCACCTTACATTTCCTGCTGCAGGGCAGCAGGCTACGCAAAACAATGTACCTGTACATTGCATTGTCTTCCAGGTCTGGGGTGCATGCGCGTGCTGGCAGAGACCCGGTCCCATTGTGCTTGGACACAGCCGGAGCCAATCAGCGGGTCCAGCGGCTGTTATGGCCGCTGGCAAACCCAGGATCATTTTCTGGAGAGGCAGGGCGCATTTCTCTCACAGAGGAAGAGAGATATCTTGTGTTCCTGCTAATAATGAACACAGATGTCTATCTTCCTCCAGTCAGTCCATCCCCCTTCAGTTAGAAAGCATTCCCTAAGAGCACATTTAACCCTTTGATCACCCCTGATATTAACTCCTTCCCTGCCAGTGTCATTTATACAGTAACAGTTCATGTTTTTTAGCACTGATCACTGGTCCCCAAAAATAGTCACTTAGGGCCAGATTCACAGAGCGATTACGCCGGCGTTACAGGAGATGCGCGGCGTAAGTCTAAATTTGCACATGCGTTTGGATGCGCGGCATTCCCAAAACGAGATACGCAAGAAATCTACTTTATTTGACCCGACGTAATTTCGATAGACAGGCGCATCCGTCCGCGCAAAACTGCGCTAGACACACATTGATTTGCTAGTCAAATATACAAATGAGGGAGTTACGGGGATCCACAAAAGAACGTTGGTGCAGTGCAGGCTACGCGCTGTGCTCAACAGCTGCACGGCCTGTCTAAAATTAGACCATATAAATGGTGGTATAAAATTAGACAATCCGTCTACATGTCAGAGAAAGCAACACTGTTAGTGAAGAGCTGAGCAGTCACACTTGCTGCACAACAAACTGTATGCCAACATGCCAGTGGCATCCATGCTCATAGCTATACTAATGACTTTAGATGAGCAAAGAAGGAGGAAGGCACGGAGGAGGGCACGGAGGAGGGCACGGGAGAGGATTTTTTTTTCCTAAAACCTTTTATTTGCTTTTATAAACATTTTAAAAAAAATATACATACATATATACATCAATACATAACATACATACAAATTACAAACACGGTCTCACTATCTTTCAATAGCCCTTTAAAACCTTGATGGATATAATAATCTAATCTGATACAAGCCCCTCATTCTTCACTTGATATATCACACACGCATAGACATCTTTGGCATTAGTGATTCTGAGGTGTCTCGCATCTTCAGATTCACCCCTCATGTTATCCTGGAATTAATCACAATCCTGCAGGAGGACATCACCAGCCCAACACATGACACCACCCATGACACCCATGACAGCTACATATACAATCCTAGCCCCATCCCCACAGATTTAGAACAGAACATGTATGGGGACAGCTGGCTGGTTGGTGAGTGACATGGGTGGCAGGCATGACTGTCCCCCCCATGATGCACACATCACAAGGGGCACATGCACTACTAACATCCTCCTGTTTTTTCCCTTACAGGTGACTCTGCATATGCACTGGGACCCCATCTCATGACTCCTATTCGGAACCGCCCATGGTACCCTGTTGTATTCCCCCAACTTTGTATGCCAGATCACCGGTGCATGCTGCACAACTTCGCAGTGAGAAAGGGCCTGGAGATTGACATACCTAATGACCTGAGCCCCGAAACAGACAATCCCCCCTAACCGAGGCTACCCCGTCTTCTGAGGGAAGAGCAGCCAGGAGACAGCTCACATTAGGCATCTTTGCACGTTAAACACACACATTAATCATGGCACAATGAGTATGCATGCATGCACACCACTGTGGTCCCTAGCACAGACACATCACATCCTCATCACATTGGATTGGCACAAGCCCACCATGCAGGACTTGTGAGCTGCAACGTCATGCCACGGCTCCAATTATGTCACTGTACATTCATACACCATTCACACGGACCTGGGGATCACTTCTCCCTGGTCCCGGGGAACCCTTCTCCACCACAAATGAGGGTGACACCCCTTTTCCGGCAGAAAGGTCACCCCCACATTCCAAAATCATTCACAAACAGAACCAAAAAAAAAAAGTTAAAAAAATGACCAGCAAAAGAAAAAAATGCCCAGCAAAAATATAATTAAAAAAAAAACACAACAAAGAAAACACAGAAAACACAAAAATCACTCTGCAAAACACTATGCAAAACAGTCACCAATTATCTCAAAGATGGATGTCGTTTTGCAAAGGAAGTGCGTTTGTCTCTGTCTATTTAAGCTCTCTGCGTAGTTCACTATGTTGCCCGGGTCCACTTCCAATTTCACTGATTGCGCCGTTCCCGAGTTGGGAGCATGCGCACAGAGGTGCTGACCATGGTCTGCTTCAAGCGCGCATGCGCGATCCAGCCGGCCCCTCATTTGCATGGGGTCACGGCTCATTTCAATGTAACACGCCCACGTCCTTCCCAATTTGAATTACTCTGCCTTGCGTCTCTGAAATAACGTTGCACAGGCGCAAATTTCTGCGCAAAACCTACGAGAATAGGGTGATTGTGCCGCTACATTGCGCCAGTCTAACGTAAAGGCGGTGCGCTACGCCGGTCCAATAATGCGCAGATGTACGTGAATCTGGCCCTTAGTGTCCAATTTGTCCGCCGCAATGTCACAGTCCCGCTAAAAATTGCTGATCGCCACTATTGTTAGTAAAACAAAAACAGACATTTAGCAACCCTGCTAAGCAAACTGATTGTGTTACCCTAATCCTAACTATTCATTGCTCACTGTGTCAAAATGATTTTTTATATAAAATTCCATGACACATGACACGTTTTATAAGAGAAAAATTGTCTTTTTCTGCTTAACCACTTACCGACTGTGGCATAGCTGAATGATGGCTACAACGCGGCTCAATATCTCTGGGAGGGTGTACATTGACGTCCTCCCAGAGCGCGCACAAGGGAGTAACCGTGACTTGTAAACAAACCGGCGTCATGTCCAGTTCTTCTCTCCCCTCTCTGTACCAAATGGTACAGTGTGAGCAGAGAGGGGAGAGAAGGGGTGCAGCAGTGCTGTGGACTGGATGCATAGTGCCCACAGCGCTGCTCTGTGACAAGCCTCTGCCATCCCTCCACCATACTCTGCCATCTTTCCTCCATACTCTGCCATCCCTTCACCATACTCTACCATCCCTCCAACATACTCTGCCATCCCTCCATACTCTGCCATGCTCAGCCATCCATCCCATCCTCCCCCAGCCATACTCAGCCATACCCAGCCATACTCGGCCATACTTGGTAATACCCAGCAATACTCAGCCATACCCAGCCGTACTAGGGTGATACCCAGCCATACCTTGCCATACTCAGCCATACCCAGCCATACTTGGAGATACCCAGCCATACTCTGCAATATCCAGCCGTACCCAGCCATACTCAGCAGTACCCAGCCATACTCAGCAGTACCCAGCCTCTGTATGTGGCCAGGCTGTGGAAGTCTCCCACATGTGGTATCGCCGTACTCAGGAGAAGTGGGAGAATCTATTATGGGGTGTAATTTTTGGTATGTACATGCTATGTATTAGAAATATTGTATGAATGGACAACTTTTAGAAAAAAAATGACATGTTCAAAAGACTCATTATGTTTCATAGATTATACGTTGGGGTGTTTTCTTTCCAAAATGGGGTCATTTTTGGGGCGTTTCCATTGTCCTGGTGCTCCAGAGCCATCAAAAGTATTCAGGAAATTGGATATGTAATTTATGCTCCTAGAACGCCTGAAGGTGCTGCCTGCATGTTGGGCCTCCCTATGTGGTCACGCTGTGTAAAAGTCTCACACATGTGGTATCACCATACTTGAGAGTAACTGCAGAATGTTTTTTGGGGTGTAATCTGTGGTATGCATATGCTGTGTGTGAGAAATAGCCTGCTAATATGACAATTTTGTAAAAAAAAAAAAAAATCTTGATTTTGCAAAGAATTGTGGGGAAAAAATTACATCTTCAAAAAACTCACCATGCCTCTTACTAAATACCTTGGAATGTCTCCTTTCCAAAAAGGGGTAATTTAGGGGGTATTTGTACTTTCCTGGTGTGTTCAATTTTTAGATATTGGCACCATAGCTTTGTGATGGACGTGCTAAAATGAATATTTTTGTGTTATGAATAGAGCTACTCAAATGTAGATGGAGTTATTATATATGGGTATATGCTATGATATTGGTTATTTGTTTTTATATTCACTATCCTTACATGAAGAAACAGATATTGAGTTGTAAAAGTTAAGATTTGAAATGGAGTACGGAGGACTATTATCAAGAACAGATGTGTCCAAAAAGCTCCTACTCCTTCAACCCCTCCCTTCTACTTCCATTCCCATTTGCTTCACATTCCAAGCCCTTCCATGGAGAGAAACAAATATGGACTTGCAAGAGGACTTCCACCCCTCCTCCCCCACCTTCTCCTATTTCTTGGCGATTGTGAAAGGAAAGAGTGTGCTTCGTGGCAAAAGAGACTGTACTATGAAGAGCCCTATATCAAATATGGCTTTGCCCCTGAAACCTTGGGTTTGAGGCCAAATGGACTAGGCATTTGTGCTAATTGAAGGCTTGTGGAATATGTGACACAATGCCAAATACATACGTCACAGGGGGGCGTGTAAAATGGGAGTGAATGTGTGGACTGAACCAATCAAATGCATGTAATTGTGATTTCATGTGGTTAATAAAAAGAGCCAAGCAGGCTCCAGCAAGCTCTGTGTGCTGGCTGAGAAGGTGAGCTGTAGATCTTTGTCTGGTTCATATATTTCACCTTATAATTTGGATCACGTGGCAGAATGGGTTTATTCTCTGGAATTGGGCCAGAGTTCCGCTATTACAGCTTGTGGACTCTATAACTTTCACAAGGACCAAATAAGGGTTGGGACTTTAGATGAGGCATGTGTCTACAACATAAACCCTAATTACATACACACTAAGAGCTGCACGTCATCAGAAGTAGATATGTCTAAAAAATTTGACAATTCGAACTAAGCACTAGACTGCTCTCTTATACTGTAACATACATAGGATCAAACAATGTGTCATCAAGCTAAATAAACAATATAGAATAGCCAAATGTGCAACAATACTTAAACATACATAATAAATAGTCCAAATGTGGTGCCCAGTGCAAATAAATAAATCCAAAGTTAATGCAAGGTGACACTAAACAAAATGCCCTTCCTCTTCCCCAAACACAAGCACACCGCACTCACCAGCAATATATGACTCCTTCTCTCAAAGGAAGTTACTGCGCCTTCTGTTCTAACATCCTTTGCACGTGGACAACTGGACATTACCATATACTAAATAGCGCTCCTGCATCCTTAACCACTTAAGGACCTCTTCACGCCGATATACGTCGGCAGAATGGCACGGCTGGGCACATCAACGTACCTGTACGTTGCCCTTTAAGCCCAGCCGTGGTGTCGCGGGCACGTGCACGCGACCCAGTCCGAAGCTCCGTGACCGTGGCCACGGGACCCGCGGACCCGATCGCTGATGGAGTCCCGCGATCGGTCCCCGGAGCTAAAGAATGGGGAGAGCTGTGTGTAAACACAGTTTCCCCGTTCTTCACTGTGGCAGCGTCATTGATCGTGTGTTCCCTTTTATAGTGAAACACAATCAATGACGTCACACTTACCGCCACACCCCCCTACAGTTAGAAACCGAGATGAGGTCACACTTAACCCCTTCAGCGCCCCCTTGTGGTTAACTCCCAAACTGCAATTGTCATTTTCACAGTAAACAATGCATTTTTAATGCATTTTTGCTGTGAAAATGACAATGGTCCCAAAAATGTGTCAAAATTAATAAAAATGCAATAAAACTATCACCTATTTTGTAAACGCTATAAATTGTGCGCAAACCAATCGATAAACGCTTATTGCAATTTTTTTTTACCAAAAATAGGTAGAAGAATACGTATCGGCCTAAACTGAGGAATTTTTAATACATATATATATATATATATATATATATATATATATATATATATATTTTTTGTGGGGGCAATATTTATTATAGCAAAAAGTAAAAAATATTGCATAGTTTATAGCGCAAAAAATAAAAACCGCAGAGGTGATCAAATACCACCAAAAGAAAGCTCTATTTGTGGGGAAAAAAGGACGCCAATTTTGTTTGGGAGCCACGTCGCACGGCTGCGGAATTTTGAGTTAAAGCGACGCAGTGCTGAATCGCAAAAACTGGCAAGGTCCTTTAGCTGCCTAAAGGTCCGGGTCTTAAGTGGTTAAGAGACTCTGCATATATCCCACTCGCAAAGGGAAAAGTAAATTAACCTCTCAGGGTAGTAATTCAGATTTTTTATGAAAAATGAATAAAATTGCACTTATATCAATAAAAGAAATACTCAGGCATGTATAGGCATTAAATGGAAACTGAAAAGCCGGTTTGCTCTCCACCTGCGCTCCAAAGACCAGAAGTGGCATGTCATGAAAGTCCTACCCATTCCGTTTCGTAGCAACATCTGACGTCATCGGGGGTCACATGTCCGGACCCATCTTCTCCTATTTATTCACAACTGTCCTGCCATATTGCTCTGCTCGATCGAATTAAAATCTGGCTCATCCTTCCTCCAAAATCTTCCTTTTATCTCTAGAATATGCATGCAATAAATATATAAAATGGTCCATCTTTAATTTTTTTAATATAATGATCGAATCACAAAGAAATTGCTGTATAAATCACTTTGCATAGATATTATAGATGAGGTGGACATCTAGTGGCCAAAAATAGATAAGACACACAAGAAGAACCAAATGACAGCTATGCAGGTGCATCATAACAATTTGAATATCATCAAAAAGTTCATTTATTTCAGTAATTCAATTCAAAAAGGGAAACTCATATATTTTATATAGATGCATTACACACAGAGTGATATATTTCAAGCATTTTTTTTTCCATTTTGATGATTATGGCTTACATCTAGTGAAAACCCCAAATTCAGTATCTCAGAAAATTAGAATATTAAATAAGACCAATTAAAAAAAAGGATTTTTAATACAGAAATGTTGGCTTACTGAAAAGTATGTCCATGTACAGCAGAGCTGGGCAAACTACGGCCCGGCGGACCTTTTAATCCGGCCCCCGGGCGGATCGCTAGCAACAGGGCCGGATTAACAATGGGGCTGATGGAGCTGCAGCTCCAGGCCCCCATCACAATGTAGGCCCAAATGTCTCTCACAGTGTCCGGCCGACGGCCGCTATATAATACATGATCGATCCGCATTGTCCAAGCAGCAGGCAGCTGCATTATTCATAGGCCCGATATTGCTCAGCATCATTTAATCGTGGGCCGCGAGTCGCGGGCCGCAGCTAACATAGTTACACAGCAGAGCCGCGAGCCGCGGCTATTATACACAATAGAGCCTCTTGCGGCCCAGGCGGTGCCTGTGTGCCAAGGCTGAGCATGCTCCTTCCCATTCAGTACTAAACACAAGCACTGACGTCCCGGCGGCGTGACGTCATCCAGAGGCCGTCCCCGGCGTCCTATGAGGCCTTGCGAGAGGAGTGTGTGCCGCTGTGCTGTGAGAGCCCTCAGCCAGGTGAAGGAGGAAAGTAAGTAAGCCATGACTGAGCACTGGCCCGCTGCTGGGGAAGTAACTGTCTGACTGTCATACAAGGTATAATTGTACAGAAGTGTGTAGCAGGTTTTTTTTTTGGGGGGGGGGGGGCATCCAAATCCCCCCCTGTCCACCTGTGCCATTTTATTTGTTGCTTACAGCCTGCAAGCAAAAAATAAAACGGCATTGGTGGAGGGGGGTGTTTGGGGGTAATCTATGCTACAGATCTGTGAGAACTGCTGCAGCTACATAATGTGGGGGAACTGCTACCTAATATAGGGAAACTATGCTACAAATATGGGGGAACTATGCAACCAACCTAATACTTTGTTTTTGGTTGCATAGGCAGCCCTGGGTGCACGTGATTGGATCCTTGTCACAACAGGACTCTAGGTCTCAAAATGTCTGCTAAAAAGAGAAAGGTAGATGCTGAATGCAGAGTCTTCCAAAAGAATTGGACTGCTAAGTATTTATTTACCGAAATCAGAGGTAAAGCCGCATGTTTAGTTTGCGGGGAGCAGATCGCCGTTTTTAAGGACTACAATTTGAGTCGGCATTACGAGACAAAACATGCTGCAAAATATAAAAACTTGACTGACGCAGAAAGTGTGCAGACTTCGGAAGCTTTGCTAGCTAAGTTGCAAAAGCAGCAAGGCTGTTTTACAAAACTTCACGCAGCCAGGGATGCAGCAACCCAGAGCAGCTTTGTGATATCCCACAAAATCGCAAAATACAGTAAGCCGTTCTCAGAAGGGGAGTTTATCAAAGAGTGCTTGGTGGACTCTGCAGCACTAATATGCCCTGAAAAAAAAGCGGCATTTGAGTCCAGGCGAACCGTGACTAGAAGGATCGAGGACATTGCGGGGAATTTGGAGCTTCAGCTGCAACGTGAATTGGCACGTTTCGACTTTTTCTCCTTGGCTTTGGACGAAAGCTGTGATGTCCGCGCCAGTTACTTGCATTCGTCCGCGGGATAACCCCCGAGTTCAAGATTATGGAGGAGCTGGCAGCAATGCGGTCAATGAAAGGAATGACGACAGGGTGTGATCTGTTCACGGAGGTAAATGAGTGCATGGACAGGCTGGGACTGAAATGGGACAGACTGACAGGCATCACAACGGACGGATGTCCAAATCTCACCGGAAAAAATGTCGGACTTTTGAAACGTATGCAAGATAAAGTGACTGAAATCGACATGGATCAGAAACTGGTATTTTTGCATTGTATTCTACACCAACATGTGTTATGCAAATCAGTGCTAAAAATTGACCATGTCATTGATGTTGTTACTAAAATAGTAAACTTCATCAGGGCAAGAGCATTGAACCACAGACAGTTTGTCGCACTATTGGAGGAGCATGAGACCGAGCATCGTGACATCGGCTACCACACAGCTGTCAGATGGCTCAGTCTGGGAAAAGTGCTAAAAAGAGTCTGGGACCTGAAAGCAGAGATTCGGGAGTATTGTGAGAAGAAAGGCAAAGACTTCCCTGAGCTCTCAGATGAGGACTGGATGGCAGATTTTGCATTTTCTGTTGATGTGACTGCACAGATGAATGAACTGAACACCAAACTGCAAGGCATGGGCCTTTTTGTTCATGAAATGCACAGCCTGGTGAAGGCTTTCATGACAAAGTTACAGTTTCTTTCAAGACAACTGGAGAGCAACAATATAACTCACATGCAAACCCTGAAAGAAGTCACACCACCAGCTGATCACCTCCGCAGGTACTCATCCATGTTGGGAGCATTGCATGGTGAGTTTTCAAGGCGATTTGAAGATCTCAGACAAATCGAAGACAAAATGTGCCTGATTTCCTCTCCCTTTACCTGCAGTGTGGATAATGCACCCAGTGATGTTAACCTGGAACTCATCGACCTGCAGTCTGATGCAGTAGTGGCAGAGCACTCTACGTCAAGATCTCTGCTAGATTTCTAGATTTCAAGGAGGAGAACTTTCCAAACATGAGGAGACGTGCTCAGAAGATGTTGGTTCTCTTTGGCTCTACATACGTATGTGAGCAAACATTTTCAATGATGAAGTTCACGAAATCCAGGTATAGATCCTCTCTCACTGATGATCATCTGTCAGCTGTGCTTCGCATCTCCACCTCAGACATTCAACCTGACTTCGATGCACTTGTTAAAGCCCAGCAGAGACTAGATTTCTCTCACTGAACAAGAAAAGAGAACTTAAAACACCAAAGACTACAAATGTTGTTAGTAGTGAAATGTTGTTAGTAGTGATGTTTAGTGACAGTTCAATATGATGTATCTTGCTTAAAGGGGTAGTTAACTGAAAAACATTTTCTTTTAAACATTGGGGGAGATTTATCAAAACCTGTCCAGAGGAAAAGTTGCTGAGTTGCCCATAGCAACCAATCATATTGCATCTTTCAGTTTTGAAAAGGCCTCTGAGAACTGAAAGAAGCAATCTGATTGGTTTCTATGGGCAACTCAGCAACGTTTCCTCTGGACGGGTTTTGATAAATCTCCCCCATTTTCTTTTCAACTGGTGACAGAAAGTTAGACAGATTTGTAAATTACTTCTATAAAAAAATCTTGATCCTTCCAGTACTTTTTAGCCACTTTAGTGGCTGCATACTACTGAGGAAATCCCTTTCTTTCTTGGTTTGTGTGATTTGTTGTCCATAGTGTTCTCTGCTGATACCTCATTTAGGAGCTGTCCACAGCACCAATGGTTTGCTATGGAGATTTTCTCCTGCTCATGCAGTTCCTAAAATGGACAGAGGTGTCAGCAGAGAGCACTGTGGACAACGCATCACGCAAATCAAGAAAGAAAGGGATTTCCTCAGTAGTATACAGCCGCTAAAAAGTTCTGGAAGGATTAAGATTTTTTAATAGAAGAAATTTACAAATCCGTCTAACTTTCTGTCACCAGTTGAAAATAAATATTTTCCAGTTGACTACCCCTTTAAGATTTGGAGTGTCTTTGCATTATGTCTTGAGAATGCTAAGAACCTCTTTCCAACAGTAAATTAAACTCAAAATGTGTTTGAGTGAACGTGATTGGAAATTTTCACTAATATGAGTCACAAATAGTGAAAAATGTTCATTGTTTTGGGAAATTTTGTTTAATAAATTATTATTTTTTTCTTGTAAGGCAACCTCACTTTTTCATTGTTTAACTATATAACAAGTACTCGTACCAGTTGTCCAACAATGATATTTACTGCTTTTTATAAAGAAATACAATTGATTTTATGCAGTATTGAGTTTAGCCTTTTGGCCCGGCCCTCCAAAATATTTTTAGTTTCTTATGTGGCCCCATCGAAAAAATAATTGCCCACCCCTGATGTGCAGTATAGTATGCACTCAATACTTGATTGGGGCTCCTTTTGCATTAAATACTGCATCAATGCAGCGTAGCATGGAGGTGATCAGGCTGTGGCACTCCTGAGGTCATATGGAAGCGCAGGCTGCTTTGATAGCGGCCTTCAGCTCGTCTGCATTGTTGGGTCTGGTGTCTCTCTTCTTCCTCTTGACAATAACCCACAGATTCTCTATGGGGTTTGGGTCAGACGAGTTTGCTGGCAATCAAGCACAGTGATACCATAATCATTAAAGGAGTTGTAAAGGAAAACATTTTTTTTTTTTGCTGAAATTACTGTTTACAGGGTATATAGACATAATAGTTAACTGATTCCTTTTAAAAGATGATTAAAAATAGATAAAAATCAATCATATAATGTACCTACAGTTTCAGTTACGTTTTTGCATGCTGTTTCATGCTTCTGTGCTGTACCGAGACACAGAGCCAATAGAGCAGGGATCCTCAAACTACGGCCCTCCAGCTGTTGCGGAACTACAAGTCCCATGAGGCATTGTAAAACTCTGACATTCACAGACATGACTAGGGCATGATGGGAATTGTAGTTCCTGAACAGCTGGAGGGCCGTAGTTTGAGGACCCATGCAATAGAGGGCTGTGATTGTTTGTAAAACTAAACTGATTGGTTCTGAGGGGTTTTAGACACACAGTAATCACACCTCCTTGATTAGTGACCACAGAAAGAAAGCAGTAGGGGTGAGCTTCGTATTGGAGTCGAACTCATGTTCGACTCGAACATCGTATGTTCGATCGATTGTCGAAATACGAACAAAAGGGGTCGTTCGTGCCAAATTCGAGTGACGCGCCATGGCCCATAATTCACTGCGGCATTGCTGGCTTATGATTGGCCAAGCATGCACTATGACCCGCATGCTTGGCCAATCACAGCGCCGTCAGTACAGAGAGCCGTAATTGGCCAAAGCCAGGGTGGCTTTGGCCAATTATGGCTCAGGGGGTTTAGTACACGCCCCACACTATAAAAGGCCGCCTGCAGGTCGGCCTTATGTAGTGTGTTGCGGCAGTGGTTAGAGAGAAGAGAGAGAGACAGAGAGAGTGTCATTTTTTGCAGGTAGATAGAGCAGGCAGGCAGGCTAGTCAGTTAATGTTACAGTGTGTAGAGGATATATATACATCCCAGGTGTTGTACATATATTTATACACTGTATAGTTTAGCTAGATCAGTTCTTCCTAATTTACTGACAGGCAGGTGATTGTGCTATTTAAAGACGTTTTCACAGGCGTACTATAGACACCCAGCAGGTACAATATTTAAAGGAATTTTTCATTTTTTTAATTTTATTTAAGCATCATTAAAATCACTGCTCCAGGAGCAGTGATTTTAATGATGCTTAAATTAAAAGGAAAAAAAAGGAAAAATTACTTTAAATATTGTACCTGCTGAGTGTCTATAGTATGCCTGTGAAAACGTCTTTGAGAACCCAGGTCTTGCCCGAGGGAACATGTATCAATGGAAAGGAGTCCTGAAAAAACAACAACTTTTTTTCCATTGATATATGTTCCCTGGGGCAAGACCCGGGTTCTCAAAGACGTTTTACAACAATAACTTGCATATTAGGCTTTAAAATGAGCACTTTTGAATTTGAACGTTCGAGTCCCATAGACGTCAATGGGGTTCTAAATGTTCGAACATTTGGTCCGTTCGAAAATTCTGGTGCGAACCGAATGGGGGGGGGTGTTCGGCTCATCCCTAGTCAGCAGAGAGAAGCATGAAGTGCTCTAGAATTTCCAGCTAGAGGGCCGCACTGACTCTGGACTTGATAAAACACAGTTGTGAACCAACACCAGCAGATGACATGGCTCCCCAAATCATCACTGACTGTGGAAACTTCACACTGGACCTCATGCAACTTCGATTCTGTGTCTCTCCACTCTTCCTTCAGACTCTAGGACCTTGATTTTCAAATGAAATGCAACATTTTCTACAGTCTATGATGACCCCTAATAAGCAGCCTAAATCAAAATTAACCTGAAAATATACACTAATAAATTAGATATAAAACAATTCAAAACAATGTCTAAATTAACCAGCAGGACACAATGTATTAAGCTCAAAGATCGATTATGTTTCATTCATAGAAACTGCTTGTTTCATCCAACAAACCCTCCAATGTCGCTTAATCCTATCAATACCGCAACATGTTAATAACCCAGGATCTTTATTATGGTGAAGACTTAAATAATTAGACTGTGTTTAGGAAAACCTTTTTTTTTTTTTTATTTCAATAGATTTTTATTGGATTTTAGGAAATTACACATAAATAGTATACATATGCAGTAAGATACATCTTGAAATAAATTAGCAATACATAGCAATACAGAGGTCGCAAATAAACAATCTAATATACAGGAATATTCTCCTAAGCATAGAATCAAGTGTTAAATGAAGACAATCAAAATTATTTACAATACAAACTTCAAGTACCGTCAAGGAACAATACATGCAGTAAAAGGAAACAGTCAGAATACAGAACACAATATCTCCCACAACAAACAAAGAAATGTTCACAGCAGGTGTAGGCACCGCTGCAACCAGAAAGCCTCAGAAAAAAATAAAAAGGCATTCAAACATATATACGTTTATCATTTTGGTCGTTCCATTCTACCCAAGAATGCCATAAAGCATCATGTTTATGCAAAGTATTCATAGAGGTGGCAAACATACGTTCATACATCATATGTAAATTGGTCAGATCTATAGCTTCAATAACAGATGGGGGATGTGAGTCTTTCCATTTTCTAGTGATGGATAGCCTGGCAGCAAGAAGAAAGTGGGTGATAGAACTGCGTACATGAGTTGGAATGCCATCGATCCCCAGGGTTAGTAAAGCCAAAGCTGGGTCAGGTTTTATCGGGAAGCCAATCAAAGCAGATATGATGTTAAATATGGCTTTCCAATAATTTGCAAGTAAGGGACAACTCCATAAGACATGTAGTAGATCACCCTTAAAGCGGTATTTCACCCTAAACATAAGATCTCCCATGCGATCCAGCATACTGGCGTCAGCGCCAGTATGCTGGGTTTTTTTTTTTTTAATAGCACACTTACTGTATTATTGTAGAATTCCTTTTCTGTCCCCCGTGGTGGACGGCGCCAGTATAGCGCGTCACATCTTTCTAAAATACCCGATATGGACTCGGGTAATCTCGGCGAAAATGCGGCGCCTGCGCACAGACCTAGGAGCTGACTGCGCAGGCGCCGTATTTCTCCGAGTCCTACGGCTATGGCGCGTCACGCCCTCCGAAATAGGACTCGGAGAAATACGGCGCCTGCGCAGTCAGCTCCTAGGTCTGTGCGCAGGCGCCGCATTTTCGCCGAGATTACCCGAGTCCATATCGGGTATTTTAGAAAGATGTGACGAGCAATACTACAGCCGTCCACCGCGGGGGACAAAAAAGGAATTCCACAATAATACAGTAAGTGTGCTATTAAAAAAAAAAAAAAAACAGCATACTGGCGCTGACGCCAGTATGCTGGATCGCATGGGAGATCTTATATTTAGGGTGAACCTCCGCTTTAATGTCACAAAGTCTCCAACACTTATCAGAGTTTTGGCTGCTGAACTTGGATAATACAGCCGGTGTGTAGTACCATCGTAAGGTTATCTTAACTGACAATTCCCACAGCGACGTACACTTGGATACTGATTGATTCATTTTACATGCAGTAAGCCATTCATCACAGGAAAATGACCGTCCTAGGTCCTCCTCCCATTGTATATGGGAAGGAGATTTCACAAAGGCTCTCTTAAGTTGGAATAAATTATAAAAATGGGAAATCCCTCCCTTCTTTGTATCACAAGAATTTAAGAAAGACCATGCTGATGTGTGTAGGTATATAGGGGCAGTTTTCAATTTTAGTAAGCAGCGCGTTATTAGAGTATAATGAGAACAGTATGTCGGAGGCAAAGCAAATTCTGATTGCAATGTAAGAAATGATTTGATTCCATTTTTATCGTAAAGGTCTTGTATATACACAATGCCTTTCTCACTCCAAAGATCAAAGGGAACTTGGTTCACAATAAGATGTAGTACTCAAAGTGGTATTTTCACTTCAGTTTTAGAGTCTAGAAATTCGGCAGACTGAAGAATTTTTAGCCATGTCGTGATAGACCCCTTTATTGTCGGGGACAGATGTGTAGGGATTTTAATGCCCATATGTGCTCCAAACAGCCATAAATAAGTCTGTCCCTCTTTGTCATAATTGGATTCGATTATTCCCCACATCGTTGTTGGATAAGATCGAAACCATTCTTTAGCTTGTGTCATAATGGATGCATAGAAGTAATCTTGGAAATCGATATAGCCCACTCCACCCCACATCCTATGTTTGATAAGTTTATGGTGGGCACACCTGGATTTTTTGCCATTCCATATGTATCTAGATAATAAAGATTGAAGAGATTTAAAAATTTTTATAGGGACTGGGACGGGCACACTTCTAAATACATATAAAATTTGCGGCAGATGGATCATTTTAAATGCAGAGAGTCTACCCCACCAAGAGAATTCATTCCTTCCTAGTTTAAGCAAATCTAATTGTAATTTATTTTTTAGGGGAACATAGTTATGTACAAATAGGGATTTAGTCGTTCTCGTAAGGTTTATACCAAGGTATGAAATGCTGGTCTCTGCCCATACATAGGGGAATGTGTTTTGGAGAAGGTTATTTGATATTGCGTCAACGCCAATGTCTAGCACATAGGATTTCGTGGTATTTACTTTATAATAGGAAACCCTTCCAAACCATGACAGTACATTTTCCACTTGTAAATGGGTCAGTCAACATTAATATAATATCATCAGCAAATAGACTGATCTTATGGACTTGAGGACCGATAGTAATGCCCGAAATTTTAGGATTAGATCTTATATGCTCTGCCAAAGGCTCTATCATTAAGTTAAAAATCAGGGGCGACAGGGGGCAACCCTGACGAGTTCCATTAGTGATATCAAAAGGTCGGGATAGTAGATTAGAAGTAAAAACTCTTGCATTCGGGAATGAATATAAGGCAAGTATAGCTTTAAGAATAGGTCCTTGGAATCCGAATTTCTGTAGAGTTAACGATAAATAGGACCAATTCACTCTATCGAACGCCTTCTCTGCGTCCAATGATAGGAGCAGAGAAGGCGTTCCAGTCACATTAATACTGTGAATAACATTAATTAGTCTCCTAGTCGCATCAGATGTTTGACGACCTTTGGTGAATCCAGTTTGATCTATATTTATAAGGTTAGGGAGGATATCAATCAGTCTATGAGCAAGTATTTTAGCATATATCTTCAGATCAATATTGAGTAGAGAAATGGGTCGAAAATTTGAGGGGGAGGTAGGATCGTGGCCAGGTTTGGGAAGCGTGATAATCAACGCGGAGAGCATATTCTTTGGAAAGGATGACGAGGAGGCAGCATGGTTATAAAGGTCTCTCATATGGGGTACCAACAATTCTTTAAATAGTTTAATATATTCTCCAGAGAAGCCATCAGGGCCTCGTGCCTTGGCGCTGGGCATAGAGTTAATGGAATGTATAACTTCAATATTGGTGATAGGGGCATTTAGTAGATCAAGTTGATCATCTGATAGTTTAGGCAATTTTAAAGGAGAGAGGAAGGAATGAATCTCGTCAATGGAAGGCTGTTGAATAGTGTCGTCATTGTTAAGGTTATACAAATTGCTATAATATGAGCTAAATAAATCAGCAATTTTTTGCGGATTTATTATTTTTTCTCGAGTGACGGGGTCAATAAGGTGTGAGATTTTAGTCTTTTGCCTGTGTCCCTTAATACGAGACACCATAACTTTACCTGCCTTATTATTGGTGACATAGGAGCGCGCTTTTAACTTCCTAAGTTTAAAGTCATAAGATTCCAGGAGCATAGAGCGTAATTCGTGTCTTAAGTCATAAAGTTGGGACTGGAGAGTCGGAGATGGTTTAGCCCTATTTTTTGAATCAATGTCATTCAATTCTTTAGTTAGTTTATCTAGCCTTGCAGTCTGTTTCTTTTTGTTTTGCGAACCAAGTTGTATGAAAAGACCACGTACATAGGATTTATGAGCATTCCATAATATCGTCGGATCGGACACAGAACCCACATTGTTAGAAAAAAATTCAACTAATTTTTCAGAAATATATTGAATATTATCCGGTAATTGTAGAAGGTAGTTATTTATACGCCATAAGTATGATTTTTGATGAGAATTTGCATTTTTCAATTTTAAGCTAATGGGTGCGTGATCCGACCAGGTGATATCATGGATGGATGCGGGTATCAATTACGTTTTGTAGTAGCCATTTATCAGAAACAAACAGATCTATCCGAGAATATGTGTTATGACGCGGAGAATGGAACGTGTAGTCCCTTTCAGCCGCGTGGCAACACCTCCATACATCATAAATATCATAATCCATAAGAAAAGACGCAAGGGGAGAAGTAAATCTTTTGGCGCTAGAAGAAGAGTCCATAGTAATATCTGGGACTAAATTAAAGTCCCCACATATTAAGAGATGACCCTGTTGAATTTCATTAATTTTCTTCAGAACGGTTTTGTGGAATTTCATCTGTCGAATGTTTGGTGCATATACATTCACAAGCGTGTAAATAACATTATCCAGGGAACAGACCAAAATGATAAACCTGCCCTCAGGATCCAAGATGCAATCTAACTCTTGGAAGGACAAAGAGTCTCGTATAGCTATCATAACTCCTCTCTGTTTACGGGAATAACTAGCCTTAAATATATAAGGGAAAGATTTATGTAAGCATACAGGCAAATTCTCTAAAGAAAAATGGGTTTCCTGTATGCATAGAACATCACAACCATTAGTCAATGCCGTTTTCCACATGGATGCTCTTTTGGCTGGATGATTTAAGCCATTGGCATTAACTGATAGAAAATTAATGGACATCTTAACACGATGTTAAATGTGTATACGATTCGAATACACCCACAAATCTAGATGTCTCGTTGGAGATAAGAGATTTTTTACTTTCCAGAAGATATAGGGGAGTGCAATATCAGACGAGGCCGATAAAAGTGTTCCAATCAGGTACTTGATAAATAACTAACCTAAAAAAGAAAAACTGAAAACAAAATTAAGGCAAGTAAATAACCACAAATATTCAGGGATTGTAAGAACAGTCCTTAGTCGTGAAGAATAGAATATTTGTTTGAGTAAAACAACTAAAAGAAAAAGGATATCAAGAGTCGGGTATAATATTAAACCGACTGTGAAGGGGTATTAGTTCAAATATATTCAGATATTAAATCTCTACAGAACAGAACACCAGGGGAATTTGTTGACACTTAAACAAGAAGGGAAATAGCAAAAACAAGGAAAAAAGTTTCAAGACATTCATTTCCCTTTAGGAGGGTAGTAACCTTTGCGCGAGTTGTGCCCGAAGCGAGATTCTTTCAATGTTTTCCTTTCTTCAGCGGAGATATCCGGAGTTATACCCCAGGAATCCAGAAGTTGCAGTCCTTCCTGAGGTCTTGAAACTGTGATAGTCATACCGTTGTTGGTGATAAGCAGCGTAGCAGGGTGTTTCCATTTATATGGTATTTTGTGATCGATCAAGGCCTTCGTGGTTGATCTCAGTTGCCTCCTCAGGTTCAATGTATATTGTGACAAATCAGCGTATAGGTGAATATCCTTATACGGGTCAGGCAGCGTTGATAGTATTCTAGCCTGTGTTAGAAGCTTTTCTTTGGTAGGGAAGAAATGAACCCTCATAAGAACATCCCTTGGGATAGATGAATCCATATATTTTGGTTTGGGTATACGGTGTATACGATCAATCATGCGCTCTATTTGAGAAGTCTCAGGCAGTAGTTTAATCATCAATTCATCCACATATTTAAGCAAATCACTCGGAGACACAGACTCAGGTATCCCCCTCAGTTTAATATTATTTCTTCTCGAACGGTCCTCAAGGTCTGCGAGCTTGCCCTTGACCCACAAAGTATCATCAGCCTGGTCTTTGTACGCACCAACAAGATCATCAATGGTATCCGATTGATCCTCGATTTTGTTTTCAACATTAAGAACTCTGTCTCCCAGACCTTTCAGTTCAATTGATATGTTATTCATCATTGCGGAAAAGTTGGTCATGAGGGATGTTTGCAGTGTCAAGAGCATATCTTTCATTGTGGTATCTAGTACTGGCATTCCTGAGGTAGGATAGTTAGCTATAGATGCAGCATTATGGCCCGGTTGGACATGAGGTAAAACAGCCATATTGGGAAGGGATATTTGCAATGCGTCATCTATTCTCCTTCTAGATTTGGCCGGGCTAATTGATGACGGACTATGAGGAGAAGAAGTCAGATCCTGAGTCTGAGGTTGTTCAGAGCCCCATATATCAGGGTTGTCATCAGGAAGGTCTGTGTATGAGGAAGGCTGTGACGCAGTTGCGTTGCCATTCCTGTCATGAGGCAGTTTCCCCACAGAGGCTGACATGGTGCAGGAGTATACAAGCTTTTCAGCTGATTTTTTGTCCTTACGTTTTCGAGTCAGCATCGGATGTGTTCCGCTCCGGGAATGCGATATTTTATATCCGATCTTGTTTCAAAAAACGATCGTTTCGCCGCCGTTTTCCCCGGTGTTCTGACAGAGCTCCGTGCTCAGGCGGCCATTCAGATCGCGTGCAAGCCACGCCCCCCACTATTAGTCAGGAAAACCTTTCTTGATGTGGTTTATATACTCATTTATTCTGACCCCGAATTTCCTTGTGGTGCAACCCACATATTGTATTCCCCAGTAGAGATGAGCTTTGAGTTCGAGTAGAACTCATGTTCGACTCGAACATTGCCTGTTCGCCGAACAGCGAACTATTTGGGGTGTTCGCGGCAAGTTCGTGTGAACTTTAAAACCCTGTTAAAGTCTATGGGACTCGAACATTTGAAATCTAAAGTGCTAATTTTAAAGTCTAATATGCAAGTTATTATAATAAAAAGTGTTTGGGGACCTGCAAAAAAAAAGTTTTAAAAACTGCAGTTTTTTGGCAGCAGTGATTTTAATAATTCCTTTAAGTGAAACAATAAAAGTGAAATATTCTTTTAAATTTCGTACCTGGGGGGGGGGGGGTGTATAGTATGCTTGTAAAGTAGCGCGTGTTTCCCATGCTTAGAACTGTCCCTGCACAAAGTGTAATTTCTGAAGGAAAAAAAGTAATTTAAAATCACTCGCGGCCATAATGAATTGTCGGCTCCCGGCAATACAGAGAAAAGTCATTCATAAAAACAAAATGTGTGGGGGTCTACGCCATTTTTTTTCAAAATTTGGGGTGGAGTTCCCCTTAAAATCCATACCAGACCTGAAGGGTCTGGAATGTATATTTTGGGGGAACCCCACATAATTTTATTTTTATTTGACGCCATTTTTTTTCTAAATTTGGGGTGGAGTTCCCCTTAACCACTTAAGGACCGCCGCATGTACATTTACGTCGGCAGAATGGCACCGACAGGCACATCAACGCGTATATACGTTGGTGCCTTGCGGCGGTCCGCGCGGCTGCAGGAGCGATCCGACAAGAGGGGGTAGCTATCCGTTTTTGTCCGCCCCCTCCGGATCACTCTCAGCCAATGTGTGCGCCCGCCCGCCCTGTCACTTCCTCCTCCTGTGTAAACACAGGAAGGAGGAAGCGACATGATCTCTCCCTCGGTGGTTTTTTCAACCACCGCTGAGGAGAGATCACCACACAGTAAGTCCTGCACCAACACTACACTACACACAGGCACATTTAACCCCCCCCCCGATCGCCCGCCCCCTCCCCCTGTCACAGTGTCACTGAATGCAGTAATCATACATGTATGATTACTGTATTTAGTGTCAGTGTGACAGGCAGTGTAAAAGTCAGTTAGTTTTAGGTTCAGGATAGCCCCTGTACCCCCCCTAATAAAGTTTTAACCCCTTGATCACTGCCCTAGTTAACCCTTTCACTCCCTATTGCCAGCGTCACTAAGCGATCATTTTTCTGATCGCTGTATTAGTGCCGCTGTTCTCGCTAGGTAGCTAATTTTTTTTTTATTGCGATTTTTTTTTACTAAAGACATGTGGCTAAATACATTTTGGCCTAAATGTTTGACTAAAATTTAGTTTATTGATTTTTCTTATAACAAAAAGTAAAAAATATTGATTTTTTTCAAAAATGTCGCTCTATTTTTGTATATAGCACAAAAAATTTAAAATCGCAGAGGCGATCAAATACCACCAAAGGAAAGCTCTATTTGTGGGAAGAAAAGGACGCAAATTTTGTTTGGGAGCCACGTCGCACGACCGCGCAATTGTCTGTTAAAGCGACGCAGTGCCGAATCGCAAAAACCCCTTTGGTCATTTGGCAGCATATTGGTCCGGGTCTTAAGTGGTTAATATCCATACCAGACCCTAAGGTGAGTGATTTTAAATGACTTTTTTCCTTCAGAAATTACATTTTGTGCAGGGACAGTTCTAAGCACAGGAAACAAGCGCTACTTTACAGGCATACTATACACCCCCTAGGTACGAAATTGAAAGGAATATTTCAATTTTATTGTTTCACTTTAAGCATTATTAAAATCACTGCTCCTGAAAAAACTGCAGTTTTTTAAAACTTTTTTTGCATTGATACATGTCCCCTGGGGCAGGACCCAGGTCCCCAAACAATTTTTTAGGACAGTAACTTGCATATTAGCCTTTAAAATTAGCACTTTAGATTTCAAATGTTCGAGTCCCATAGACTTTAACAGGGTTCTAAAGTTCACACAAACTTTTGGTCTGTTCGCAGGTTCTGGTGCGAACTGAACCCAGGGGTGTTCGGCTCATCCCTTTTCCCCAGGGACAACTCATAAGATAAGTGACATGGTTGCTTTGACAAGTGATTAAATTATCAATTTCATACTCCTTACCAGTACTATTTGACCTAAAGGAAGTAGTTTTTATTTTTCTGTTTTTAACTATTTTGCATGAATTGCACTTTCCACAAGAAAAAAATTCAGTCCGATTTAAAAATGTACATAACTTTTTTGGTGGGACTGGTACAGTCCAGGCCAACCTGTTTCTCAGACTGGGGGCTCTATGGTAAATGAATTTCAGTCTCTTGGGAAGTAAACCACCAAGAGTTTTATCCCTCAATAGAATGGTCCATTGTTTATTAATTATACCTTCTAACAGTTTGTAATTTATATTAAATTCAGTTATGAAGGGTATTATGAGCTCTATTTAGTATATGGTGGTGTCCAGTTCTCTGTGTGCACATGATATTAGAACGGATGGAGCAGTGAGCTGACTGAGAAATTAGCCATATTGGGAGCTTGCCAGTTGGAGATATAAGTTTGTAGTGACCTCCTTTGAGAAAAGAGGTCCTATATTTCTGGTGAGTGTGGTGTGCTTGTGTTTGGGGAAAAGGAAGTCCTGTGTTCTTTGTTAGGATTTTAAATAAAATGAAAAAAGTAGGTGTTTGGGAATCTCTTCCGAAAGATCAGTAAACAGGGCCACCCTGGTATTTTTGGATATGTTAACTATGGTTACCGAGTAAAGATGGTTAAATATCCTGATCCAAAATCCCTGAACCTTCAGACATGAAGAGTCATGTCGTTCTTTATTGCTTGTTGCTTTTACAACAAACAAAAGTTACAAACGTATACATGCATCCTATGTTTGCCCCTGCTATGCTAAGTAAAAGTGTAGAAGATTCTTGCAGTAGTATAGTAGAGTGACCTCTTTGAAGCATGTTAATGGGATAAATACTTTTTGGACTCAAATCTCCTGGTGTAGTGATCCTGTGGTTTTGTGTATGGCAACTGCCTGTCTAGTGTGAAAATAGACTTGTTCCGAAGATCCAGCACTACTTACTTACTTCTCAGGTGTTCTAGAATGGCCAATTCATAGTCCAAATCTCAATCTAATAGAGAATGTGTGGTGGGACGTGAAGACAGCAGTTCACTCACCATCCTCCTGTAACCTAACAAAGCTTGAGTAGTTTTGCAAAGAGGAATGAGAAAAACTGAAATGTCCAGCTGATCGAGACCAATCTACTGACTGCAGGCTGTAATTGACGCCAAGGTTACTTCTAAAATTTAGGTCCAAATGATGGATGGGATCTGTAATATACCAGAGGGGCTTAAAGAGGTGGGACAATACAGTTCCCTGTCCTGGTAATTGTCGCCCAGGGTTCTCAAATAGGCAGGTCGAGGGGCTCCAGGGTTATTTAATGTGGAGGAATCTGTTTGATCAGTTTCCTCCAAAGTTTGTAAAATCCACTTGGGGACCTGGAGCCCGGAGTTTCCATAGCAATATGGGTAGGATGGAATCTCCAATCCTGGGACCGGTTTTGGAAACAGCCAGGAGTCTGGCTGGCTGATTGAACAGGTGGGTGGGTCCTGGGCTTATAGAAGAGTCAGGACTAGGGTTGCGGGCACAACCCTCGCGAGGAGTCCAGGCGTGCAAGGGAGAAGCATGCATGTCTGCATGTTATAGTCAGAGGGCCCAAAGCTGTGGGCTGAGCAGCACGGAAGATGAGAGGAGGTACAGTGACTGTATGGGAACATGGCCAAGAGGGCTGAAGCGTAAAGCCTAAGCGGCAGTATTTCTGAAGAGAGCCAGGTGGCTTGGTATATTCCGTTGATTATTACTTTATTGCTGTAGCAGCTTGAAACCCCCTGCGTGGGAATTCTGGATGGTTGTTTTTCTTTCTTTTAATAAAAGTGGGCCCTTAAAAAGCACAACTGGCGTGTACTCTGCTCACTGGTATGCTCTACACAAAAGCTAACTATTCTCCAATGCCACAGAGGGCATTAGAGAAACTAAAGGTATTTGACTATACTTAATGCCAAAGGGTTCTTAGCAATAACACAGGACCTTAAATTGAAGATTGATTGTAGGATTTATCACCAACACTTCTTCCAGAGAGTAAGTACAGAGTACAAATATGCACCGTCGTATCTGTGCGCCGGACCTACAAACCAAGATACGCCTAAAAACAGACTTCATCCCACCGACGTAACTTGCCTACGCCGGCGTAGAGTGGGCGCATATTTACGCTGGACGCATGTGGCTTTCCCATTGATTTTCTATTCAAATATGCAAATGAGGGAGATACGCCGGTTCGTACTTGCGCCAGGTGCATTACTTAAGCAGTTTGTGTAAGTTTTACTTTCGGCGTAAAGTTATTCCCCATAGATGAGGCGCAACCCATGCAAAGGTATGGACCAGGGAACACAAGCCTACATATTTTACGCTGGACGTCTGTGAATATGGGCCGACGTGGGTCTGGCTGGGCGTAGGTTACTTTCACGGCATACACAGTGATCCTGGCGTATCTTAGGCAGTTGTTTCCGACGTGGTTGTACGCATGCACGGGGGGATACGTCCATGTCCCGACACATTAGCAGTTCATTTTAAGTACTTGTTTGGAGCCTGGCCCATCATTTTCATGGGGTCACGCTTCATTAACATGGATCACACCCACTTCCAGCCCACTTCCACCTACTTCCACTTACGCCGGCTTACACCTATGAAATATACACTACGCCGGCGCAGAGTTGGGAGGATTTGCTTTGTGAACTCCATGCTTGCCTCTCCGAGCTGTGCCGGGGTAGCGTAAGAGAGATGTATTAGCATCACTCGTCCCCAAAAAGTGTCAGGTAATGTCTGATTGTCCACTGAAATGTCGCAGTCCCGCTATAAGTTGCTTATTGCCACCATTACTAGTAAAATAAAACAAAAAAATTAATAAAAATATCCCATAGTTTGTAGCTCTAACTTTTTTGCAAACCAACCAATATAAGCTTTACAAAAAATATGTAGCATTTTCAAAATTGTCAGTCTTTTTTTGTTTATAGCACAACAAATAAAAACCACAGAGGTGATCAAATACCACCAAAAGAAAGCGTTATTTGTGGGGGAAAAAGGGGGTAGCATCCTGATGTCTTGGCAGGGTTGTTTCTAAATTTACCTGACAGGTGTATTTGCCTTGGCCAATTGTTAGGGATCAATTGAGTTTAAGCTAAGTCTGGAATTGGTGCACTTTTCTCTTCTGCTGCTAGGGGGCTGGGGACCTAGTGACATTAGATAAGACAAGGACAAAGCAAGGACAGATTAGGAGTATATGTGGTATCTCTTTTGGCCTGCTGGGAGAACCTATATATTTGGGTGAGGACAGGTGATCGGTAGGGTGACCACGTGTCCCAGATTGCCCGGGACAGTCCCGCATTTTGCAGGTCTGTCCCTGGCACATTCATTCCAGGACAATACAGTGTCCCGGAATGAAACTGACGCAGCCACCCCCTCGGGCCAATCTGATGCCCCCAAAAGAGGCTGCCACATCACTGCTTTACTCACTGACAGCACTTGTCCTGGCCAGGAATGCCTGGAGGAGCACAATCCCACCCCCTGCTTGTGATTGGAGAAATCATAAATCCTGCCTCTTGTGTCCAATCACTGTGCTGTGATTCGTTACACCACAAACTCATTTTTGGTAAGGGAGGGTGTCCCTGAATGGTAGTTTGGAAATGTGGTCACCCTAGTGATCAGTGTTTTGTGGACGTGTGTTGTGCTGCCCGGGCTGCTAGGCCAGAGTTTGGGCCTATATCGGGCACATCTGGCTCCTAGGCTGTCTGAGGGCCTATCCAGAAGTAAAAGAGCAGCGTAGGGTTGGGATTGTGGCTTGCAGTCCAACCAGAAGTGATGGTTCTGCCGGCCAGAGAACCTGTCATGTCGGAGGTAGAGGGGAAGCTGTCGCAACTAAGGGACCAACCACCTTGTTACCAGGGACCACAGGGAGTAGCTGAAGCAAGTACCATGGCAGTATTTTCACCAACTGGGGACGGTGAAGAATCTGGAAACTTCAGCAGGTGCCAAGCCAGGGACCCAGTCAGTGGGGTGATGCTTGAGGAGTATCTGGAGTGCCAAGCCAGGGACCCAGCAGGGAAGCGGGGGTGATGCGAGACCTGGGATCTTGCTACAAAGGACATTATTTTATTTGAGTACGTCAACGCACAAAAATGTCCTGGTCATTAACCACTTGCCCACCGCGCCATAGCTATTTTACTGCTACAGCGCGGTGGAGCTAGCTTGGGACGACGTCCCTGGGACATCCTCATTCACTTACGCGATTGCGCATCCCTGGGACGCGCTCGCGGAAGTGTCCGTGCTCGCTGGATCTAGAAGACCCGGCGCATCACGGATCACGGTAAATTGCCGCTGATAGCGGGCATTTACCATGTTATCGCGCCGTCAAATGACGCGCGATCACTTGTAAACAAACCGGCGTCATTTGATGACGCCGGTTCCTCCCTCTCCTCTCTGTACCATTCGCTACAGTGTGAGAGGAGAGGGGGGGGAGCGGGTGGCAGCAGCAGCGCTGTGGCAGGATCTGTGACAAATGCAGTCACAGATCCATCCATCCCAGCTCAGCCATCCCTGCCCCAGTACTCTGCAATACCCCAGTACTCTGTAATACCCCAGTACCCTGCAATACCCCAGTACCCTGCACAATACTCTGCAATACCCCAGTACTCTGCAATACCCCAGTACCCTGCAATACCCCAGTACCCTGCACAATACTCTGCAATACCCCTGTACTCTGCAATACCCCAGTACTCTGCAATACCCCAAATACTCTGCAATACCCCAGTACCCTTCAATACCCCAATACCCTGAGCAATACTCTGCAATACCCCAATACCCTGCGCAATACTCTGCAATACCCCAATACTCTGCAATACCCTGCGCAATACTCTGCAATACCCCATTACCCTGAGCAATACTCTGCAATACCCCAATACCCTGCGCAAAACTCTGCAATAACCCAATACTCTGCAATACCCCAATACTCTGCAATACCCTGTGCAATACTCTGCAATACCCCAATACTCTGCAATACCCCAATACCCTGCGCGATACTCTGCAATACCCCAATACCCTGCGAGATACTCTGCAATACCCCAATACTCTGCAATACCCATTTTTTAAAGCACCCCTGTCCCCGTGCTCGCATGCAGAAGCGAACGCATACGTAAGTCCCGCCCACATATGAAAACGGTGTTCAAGCTACACATGTGAGGTATCTCTGCGAACGTTAGAGTGAGAGCAATCATTTTGGCCCTAGATCTCCTCCGTAACTAAAAATATGTAACCAATAAAAGTAATTAAAGCGTCGCCTGTGGGGATTTTTAAGTAGCGAAGTTTGGCGCCATTCCATGAGTGTGCGCAATTTTGAAGTGTGACATGTTGGGTATCTATTTACTTGGCGTAACTTCATCTTTCACATTATGAAAAAAAATTGGGCTAACTTTACTGTTTTTTTTTTTTTTTTTTAAGCACAAAACTGTTTTTTTTTAAACACGCGTTCAAAAAATGTCTGCCAAAATACCATGCAAAATAAAAAGTTGTAACGGCCGCCATTGTATTCTCTAGGGTCTTTGCTAAAAAAGCATATATAATGTTTTGGGGTTCTATGTAATTTTCTAGCAAATAAATGATGATTTTTCCATGTAGGAGAGGAATGTCAGAATTGGTCTGGGTGTTCCAGAACACCTGATGGCGCTCCCTGCATGTTGGACCTCTGTATGTGGCCACGCTGTGTAAAAGTCTCACACATGGGGTATCGCCATACTCGGGAGGAATATCAGAATGTGTTTTGGGGTGTAATTTGTGGTATGCATATGCTGTGTGTGAGAAATAACCTGCTAATATGACAGAAACAAGATTTTTTTTTTTTTTTTACAGAATTTTCAGTCGTTTTTCTTTTATAGCGCAAAAAATAAAAAACCCAGAGGTGATCAAATACCACCAAAAGAATGGGTACAATGTTGTATGACTGAGTAATTGTCATTCAAATTGTGAGAGCACCGAAAGCTGAAAATTGGTCTGGTCAGGAAGGGGGTTTAAGTGCCCAGTGGTCAAGTGGTTAAGGGGGGTAAGTGGTTAAAGAAACTAAACCCAGAACACAGATAGAAGTAAAATTCTATTTCAACTTATAAAAGGTACACTCCAGTTATATTTAAAAAAAATCTCTTAAAATGACACCTAAACTTGGTATTTTCTTTTCACTGGCTCAGAATGAAAAGTATCAGTTGGTATATATTTCAAGTGTAGCGATACCCCCCGAAAGGCCTCTGGTTGATTTGGGACCGGCGTATTAAGTTACCTCTAAGCGTTGTCTAGGGGTGAAGTTAGCGAGCAGAGCAGTAAGCGAATGTCCAATCAGTAGATAAGGTTTTCCAAATGCTATATTTCTTGGGTCCAACACGACCAACATCAACAGAAGGTAGATAAGACAGGTTTGTGAAATGATGAAAACCTTCCAGTATCAGGCTTGGATGAACAGGAAAGCAAGCCTGCTTTCAGTAACTGTATATTGCGTCGCCACTCTAGCCAAAGTGGGCGAAGTGCCCCCCCGGACAGACCTCCGCCACAAGCCTGGCAGCCGGAGTTCCACCTTAAGGTTGCTGGAAGGAACAGGTCCTCGATAAGGACCTGGCTCTGAATTGGGTTGAGATGCCAGATGAGGCCTCTGCCACAGGCTCTATACCAGCCTTTCTCAACCTTTTTACCGCTGGGGAACCCTAAAAATAATTTTCAGGTCGCGGGGGAACCCCTTATACAACACATTCATTGGGGGTCAGTGGGAACAATGCCCCTTACTTTGGTGGTCAGTAAGAAGAATGCAATTTTTTACAGTAGTGGTGAGAATGCCCTCCTTACAGAGAGCTATGAAGAACGTTGGTGGCTCCTCCAAGTGGAATTGGCTCAGAACTATGTAGGCACCATCAAACAGGAGGTAAATCAGCCACAGCTCAAGGAACCCCTAGCCACCTCTGGGGTTCCACGGAACCCTGGTTGAGAATGGCTGCTCTATACTGACAATGTGAACAGCAGAGCGAATCCCTCCAGTCAATTACATAGATAATCTCTTTTAAAAAAAAAAAGAAGACAATATTTGGGATCCAAGTGCTATTAATCAATAGAGACACTGCAGTACCTGTCACACTTACTTTTTCTAGGAATTAGAATCAGGACTCACCTCTGGCGAGTGGCCACAGCACTTCCAGGTTTTACTTGAAGTACATGCATAGCAGTTTCTTTCTCGTACATCACGGGACACAGAGCGGCATATTCATTACTATATGGGTTATATGGAGTACCTTCAGGTGTGGACACTGGCAATCTCAAACAGGAAGTCCCCTCCCTATATAACCCCCTCCCCTAGAGGGAGTCCCTCAGTTTTTTCGCCAGTGTCTTAGGTGTTGGTCACGGAATAGCTTTGCTCCACATCCTTGGGATTAAGGGCGGGCTAACCGGATCTGTCCAAGGAGCCTCAGTGCCAAAGTGGACAGTACCCGGGCCCCAAACCGTGGGGTTTTGCCTATAATGCTCCTCTTTGGAGGGCTGGACCCTGGGCCCAGGACTTGGAGTTTGTAAAAACCATAAGTTCCTGTTTGCCAGGGTGCTATATAGGTCCAGGACAGTGGGTACCTTCATAGGACCCCAGGGCCTGAAGGTCTACTACGCTACCCACGGAGATGGGAGAAGATTGGATCGTTTTGCTGGACAAACATCCTGCAGCATGGAGCAGGTAAGGGGGAGCCTGCGGGACTTGGTTCGACAGCAGGCTCTCCGGGGTAACCTAAAAGGGGGGTAGCCTAAGTATGCTCTGCATTGGCAACCTTGCTCACTATGTCTGAGAAAGACAGGATGATCCCTTTTCCCCCATCACTAGGTTCCCCTGTCTAAGAATGGTGTTGCTAGCTAACCTGCTGCTTTCTTCCTAGGACTGGTAAGGATCCCTATGGGGCCTTTTGGAGAGTCCTACCTGGCCGGGGGTTTGAATCTGCCGCCTGATACTGCAGTCCTGGGTCTCCAGCAGCGCGGCTCCTCCATGTTCCTCCTGTTCCGGCATACGCGCGCGCGCGTGCGCGCGCACGTCTTATAGACGTTTTTCGCGCCGTTCAGAGAGGAGGGCGGGGGGGGGGCGTGCCTGCAGTGTCATACAGGGGCGCGCCTTGTTCTGTTATAGATCAGCAGGCATTGTCAGTGCTCAGTCTGAGGCTGATCTCAGAGGGAGAGGACGCAGAGCCGCAGAACAGTGACTCCCGGTGGCGGAAGAGGGGTAGTACATGCTGGACTTTGTTCCAATGCCTTTTTTGTTAAGCCAAGAAATCCCCCTTTTTGCAGCAGGTTGGAGGCTGGCAAACTAAGTTTGGGGTCACTGTATATTTAAAAAAAAAAACATACGGGGCCCCATCAGTTTTTGGGGATTAGTGATCTATTGTCCCCTAAGCTCTAGTTTTGTACTCCTGGCCACTACAGTCTGTTGTTGTTGGCGGAGTCCCTCGATTTTGTATTATGGCTTCCAAAGGTTCGGGGTCAAAGGGTACAAAAAAGACCAAAAAACAAAGGGGTTCCCCCTCTGATTCTGATGATATGCCGATACTTTCCCCGCAACTTATTCCCATAAAGGGCGCCTTGGATGAGCCATTAGGGGGATCTGGTGCGGAGGCTGGCCCAGATCAGCCCAGCCCTGTGTTTATCACAGAGGAGATGCTAGCCGTATCCCTAGGGGGGCTAGAAGAGAGAATAGCAGCATTGATCGCTAGAGCTATTCCTGGTAAGAAACGGGTTAGATCCCCATCACCAAGAGGTGTATCCTCAGATGCTGAGATTCTCTCTCCGGAGGAATTGGAATCGCAGGAGGATCAACTAGACCTGAACCAAGAGGGTTCAGGGATTGAGGGATCTACCTCTGAGGAACCATTTTCAGACTCCCAGACAGAGAGACTGTGGGTACAGTCTTTGACGGACATGGTCCGCTCGGCATTTAGTTTACCATTGCCAGAGCCTCAGGTTCCTCCGGTATCCTCTCTGGGCTCTTTGAAAGCTCCGTTAAGCAACGCAGTTTTTCCGGTCCATCCTCTCTTGGAGGAATTGATCTTTCGGGATTGGGTACGGCCGGACAGGATTTTTCTGCCACCGAAGAGATTTGCGGTCATTTACCCCATGGAGGAAAAATTCTCCAAGAGGTGGAGGCTCCCAGTAGTGGATGCAGCCATCTCATGTGTGAATAAATCACTAACTTGCCCGGTGGAAAACATACATATGTTTAAAGATCCGGTTGATAAACGGTTAGAGACACTTTTAAAAGCATCCTTTGCTACGGCAGGAGCAGTGGTACAGCCAGCTGTGGCTGCAATTGGAGTTTGTCAGGCGTTAAAGGACCAGACAAAAGAGATGTTAAAGGACATGCCTACCCAACAAGCAGAAGAGTTTTCTGACATTCCCAGAGCTCTGTGTTTTGCTGTAGATGCTATAAAAGATTCCATCCAGCAGGCCTCTCGTTTATCACTATTTTTGGTGCACATGAGAAGGCTCTTATGGTTGAAGAACTGGGCGGCGGAGCCCCCATGCAAAAAGCTTCTGGCAGGGTTTCCCTTCCATGGAGGACGACTCTTCGGGAAGGATCTGGATAAATACATTTAGACTATTTCAAGTGGCAAAAGTACCCTTTTACCGGTCAAAAAGACATTCCGGGGTCCTACATTTAAAAGGCAGCTCTTTCCTGTCTCAGGGCCCTGCGCGATCCAACGTTAACAGTAGATCGCAGGGACAGGCCCCTGGGGGTAAGAGGCCATGGTATCGCAAGCCGACAAAGACAGCCCCTAAGTCTGCCTTATGAAGGGGCGCCCCCACTCTCGCGGGTGGGGGGAAGGCTTTGTTTCTTCTCAGAAGTTTGGGAAGCCAAGATCCCCGACAAATGGGTCCGGGCGTCTGTAACCACAGGCTACAGACTGGAGTTTCTAAAGTGTCCTCCGCCTCATTTTCAAGAGTCAAGGCTACCAAAGGATCCAGCAAGGAAGGCCTCAATGCTGGCAGCTTTGGATCACCTGCTTTGCCAGGACGTAATAATAGAGGTGCCAGCCCAAGAGCAAGGGCTAGGTTTCTATTCCAATCTCTTTGTCATACCAAAGCCCAACGGCGATGTCAAGCCAATCTTGGACCTAAAGAGGTTAAACGGTTACCTAAGGGTTCGTTCCTTCCGGATGGAATCCATCCGGTCAGCAGCCGCCGCGCTTCAGAGGGACGATTTTCTGGCCTCCATAGACATAAAGGATGCTTACCTTCATGTACCAATCTTTCAGTCGCATCAAAGATTTTTACGATTCGCGGTGGGGCAGCGACAATTCCAATTCAGGGCGCTCCTCTTCGGGCTGGCCACGGCCCCCCGGGTATTCACGAAGATCCTAGCCCCAGTTCTGGCCAATTTAAGGATCCAAGGGGTCACAGTCCTAGCATACTTGGACGACCTTTTAATCATAGATCACTCACGGCCGTGTCTGCAACAGGCAGTAAACCTCACGGTTCGGTACCTCGAAGGATTCGGCTGGGTCCTAAACCGGGGAAAGTCAGCATTCCAGCCTACAAAGCAGTTGGAATACCTCGGCATGAGGTTAGACACAGAACAGCAAAGGGTGTTCCTGCCCCTTGTAAAGATCGAGGCTATCAAGGGGTTGGTTCAGTTGGTTCTAAGCAAGAAAGAACCTTCGCCTGTGTATGCGATTACTAGGCAAGCTAGTGGCCACGTTCGAGGCAGTACCATACGCTCAGATCCACACTCGCGTCCTACAGGCAGCCATTCTAGCAGCCTGGGGCAAGAGAGCACATGCCTAAGGCCTTGTACACACGAGGGGATATTTCCGCTGAACATGGTCCGACGGACCATTTCAGCCGAAAAATCCCCTCGTCTGTAGGGGCAAACGGACGCTTTTTGCCGGATTCATCCGGCGGAAAAATTTCAAAGCATGCTTTGAAATAATTCCGCCGGATAGCTGGCCGTCAGATATGTCCGCTGGTTAGTACGGCAAACCAGCGGACATATCTTGCCGCACATGCGTCGTATCCTGTGAATGGATCCGACGCATGCGCACGGAAGTGTTTACTTCCTGGTGCGGTGACGTGGTGGCGTCAACGTCACCGCCGCGTCACCGCGCTGTCCGTCGGCGGGGAATTTGATCCGATGGTGTGTACAGCCATCGGATCAAAACACCCCGGCGTAAATATACGCTGTAAACGGTCCGGGGACCGTTCACAGCGGATATATTCAGCCGTGTGTACAAGGCCTTAGAGTCCCCTTTGACGCTATCATCAAGGGTCCGACAAAGCCTGGCCTGGTGGTTGAACCCTCAGAATCTTCTAAAGGGAAAATCCTTCAGCCCTGTTGTCTGGAAGGTAGTTACCACAGACGCCAGCCTGGCAGGCTGGGGGGCGGTCTTCGAGGGGTTCTCTCGCCAGGGAACTTGGGTGAAAACAGAGAGGCAGCTCCCCATCAATATCTTGGAGATCAGAGCTGCTCGCCTAGCCCTTCTGGCATGGACCTCCAGATTACAGGGGTTCCCGGTGAGAATCCAGTCAGACAATGCCACAGCGGTGGCATACATAAACCACCAAGGGGGAAACAGGAGTCAGGCCGCTCAGAGGGAGGTGAGCTTGATTTTTCAGTGGGCAGAGGTTCATTTACCCTGCATTTCGGCGATATTCATTCCCGGAGTGGACAACCTGCAGGCAGACTTCTTAAGTCGCCAGAGTCTGTTGCCAGGGGAGTGGTCTCTGCATCCCCAGGTCTTTCAGACAATCTGCCAGAGGTGGGAAATGCCAGACGTAGATATAATGGCATCCAGGTTCAACAAGAAACTAGACAGGTTCGTGTCCCGAGCGAGGGACCCTATGGCCTGCGGAACCGATGCGTTGGTTTGCCCTTGGCATCAATTCAAACTTCTATATGCATTCCCTCCGCTACAGTTACTTCCTCGCCTGTTGCGCAGGATCAGAGTGGAGCACAAGCCGGTCATTCTAGTAGCTCCAGCTTGGCCCCCGGAGGACATGGTACTCACTAGTCCTGAAGATGGCAGTGGGAGACCCTTGGACTCTTCCTCTACGACCAGACCTACTCTCACAAGGCCCGATCCTCCACCCTACATTACAACGTCTAAATTTGACGGCCTGGAGGCTGAATCCCTGATTCTCAGGGGTAGAGGTCTGTCTAGGCAGGTAATTCCTACCCTGATTAGGGCTAGAAAGCCGGCCTCCAGGGTGATTTATTACAGGGTGTGGAGGAACTACGTAGGCTGGTGTGAATCCAAAAGATGGAATTCCCGCAAATATACTATTGATAGGGTGTTTAAGTTTTCTCCAGCTAGGAGTGGATAAAGGCCTGGCATTAAGCACAATCAAGGGACAGATTTCAGCTCTGTCATGTGGTTTCAGAGGCCGCTGGCCACCCACTCGCTGGTAAAGACCTTCATACAGGGGGTCTTGCGTATTAATCCTCCTGTCAAGTCACCAATTTGTCCATGGGACTTAAATCTTGTCCTGTCCACTCTACAAAAACAACCCTTTGAGCCGTTGGCTGAGATTCCTTTAATCTTACTGACAAGAAAGTTGGTTTTCTTGGTCGCCATAGTTTCGGCCAGGAGAGTGTCAGAATTAGCAGCCTTATCGTGTAAGGAACCATATCTCGTTCTACAAAGGACAGGGCAGTTCTCCGGCCCCATCCTTCCTTTCTACCAAAGGTTATATCCAATTTTCACTTGAACCAGATTTGGTACTTCCATCCTTCTTTCCAAAACCCACATCTAGAAAGGAGGGGTTGCTGCATACCTTGGATATTGTCCGGGCCATGAAGGCCTATCTTAAAGCTACAGAAAAGATCCGGAAAACAGATGTGTTATTCGTTCTACCAGATGGCCCCAAGAAGGGGCAGGCAGCTGCAAAATCCACCATCTCGAGATGGATTAGACAATTAATCATTCAAGCCTACGGTTTGAAGAGGTTGCCTCCTCCTTTGTCGGTAAAGGCCCATTCTACCAGGGCCATGGGCGCCTCCTGGGCAGCACACCATCAGATCTCTATGGCTCAGATATGCAAGGCGGCGACGTGGTCATCAGTCCACACGTTTACAAAGTTTTATCAACTAGACGTAAGAAGGAATGCGGATTCTGCCTTTGGACAGGCAGTACTACAGGCTGCAGTTTTAAGATCCTCGGGATCAGAAGCACCCTTGGTTGTAAAAAAAAAAAAAAAAAAAAAGTTTTTTCTTGACTAAGTTGGAAATTATTT